>CM035807.1:38075885-38147747 GCA_020466095.1 Chlorops oryzae | reverse complement strand
GGAAATGAAAATTTGTTTCGTTGTGGACGTCGAGCATCACTCAATAAGCTCTTTCTAATTTAATATAAAACGAATTTGTTCATTAGTATTTTTTGTTGTTGTTGTGAGTCAATACTCGACTCACGAGCATTCAGCATTATGTCATATGCTCACCATAAAAGCGCAGCATTTTTGTATCCAAAACCGTCTGCAATAACAACAACAATAAATGCGTGCGGGCTACTATTGGTGAAATCCGAGTTAGCAGGTTGCTCGGGTACGAAAAAATTGTTCGCATCAGAGCAGGTTCCAAATATACATATATATTCGAAAGCTGGAGTCTACAGTACTTAATTTCTGTCTTATTAAATTTTGATTTTAAAGCGACCTCTTGAGATGAGTAGTGTAACGTGTTATGTTCTAATATGAACCACAAACAAGGACACAAACCTTTTTCCGTTTAACAGAGTTGCTACCCTCAGAAAGGGCTTTGTGGTAGATTGAAGAGAAAAAGTGTCGTAGATTTCACCATTAGTAGTCAGCAGCAGTGTTGCCGTTTTGTGTACTTTAGTACGCATTGCGTACTTTTTCAATCACCTGAGTACTTTTTATGTACCAAATTATTTTAGGTCGATTTGCGTACTATTTCGCTCAACTCCCCATTAGAGTTGCAGGACTATCGATTTCAGTTTTTCTTTGATTGGATTAAAGGTTAAAATTAGAAACTGGGCTAAGGATCAGCTCGACTCTGAATATTCCCGGGGAACGGATTTCTGGGGAATTTACTTTTCTCGGCAGTAAACTTCATCTTTTTTAAATATGTGAGAATCGGTATTTGATCCATACTCATAATATTCCTTACCCAATCTATTTCAAAAAGGATAACTTTAGACTCGAGAAATTTAAATTCCCCGGGAAATCGTTCCCCGGGAATATTCAAAATTGAGCTGTATTTCTTGCATTCCTCTTTGTTTCTCTTTATGATTTTCACTGATTTTTTATGTTGCTCGTTAAACCGAGTGCAGAAAAAAAAATGTATGGCATTTTGCTCGTTATATAAAGTATTCAATAGAAAGAATTTGAATGCTCGTTAAATGCGAGCCTCGCTAAAGCGAATGCTCGTTAAATTATTTTTAATAAGTTTATACTCAAAACTAGTCTTTTAGTCTAGTCTTTGCCTAAAAAAAAATTCATCTTGTATAAATATATTACCATGATGAAAAAATTACGTTAGGTTTTGTGATTTTTCTTTTTCAAAAAAAATATATATGTGCGTACTTTTTCTATAAAAAAGGTCCGTTTTGTGTACTTTTTGCTCAGTTGTTTTTGGCAGCACTGGTCAGCAGTATCCAGCCGGTAGACATGGGCAAAAACTATCGATATTTACTAATACTAGATATTTCTCACCTATCGTTTCGATACTTTTACTAGATATTAATTTCTACGATATTTCGATATTACGATAGGACTTTGCAAAATATCGGCTACCGATATTTTTTGTACAACCATAAACTAAGAGCGTCAAATATTGTGTTGAAATAAGAAGACAGAGAATAAACGTATATAAATTAAACATTATAAGTGCGATTTGGAATTATTTCCGAAAAGATTCTCCAACTACTGCTGTTTGCAACATATGTTGCAATAAATATAATTTAACTGGGGAACACGTGAAACAACGTGTATTTTTGTTAACCTGTGGCAAAAAATACTGGCTTGATTAGAAACATACACTAATAGCGCGTGCTCACGTACATCGAAAATGCTCATTTTCAGAACAAATTTGACATTTGAAAATTAGTCATTTTAAATTTTATTCTCGAAAATACGCATTTTCGATGAACGCGAGCACGCGATATTAGCAGTTACAAGCAATTAAAATAAGTTAAGCAGAAAGCGATTCTTTTGTTATTTTTTGAGAAGTTTTTTATTTTTGTTTATACGCTAATAAAGCAAAAAATAAAGTTGTTTCGGGGTGTTATTCCTAAATTTGGTATTAAAAAACACAAAAGCGGTATTCACTATCCAGTACACTTGGCTGTGCATGCTTTTATGTATATTTTGTTAGTGTAAAGTGCAAAAAACCATATTTTTTGTTCGTCATGCTGAAATGCACAATAGTGAAAACCCCTAAGTCAAAAATTAGAAAGTTCTTAAAAATATCGATACTATCGAACTATCGATATTTTTGTCTAAAATTAATTACTAAACTTTTGATATTTTTTAAAAATATCGAAACTATCGATAGCGATATTTTTTTTACCTATAACCAGAGGTGACCACCACTACAAGGCCGTTTTCATTATGCGCAATAGTAGTGGTACAACAAAGCCATAAAATTAGAAAATCGAGAGAATAACAAAGCGACAAGCGTCATAGATCCCACCTCGACAATAGTCTGTAGCATACTGAGCTCTCAACGCACTCTAACTGAGGAAAAACTAAAAATTATACGAAAAAAAGTTTTAAAAATAAAAACAGAGCGGCACATGTCTCGCCTCTGCAAATTTTTTCATAGCACTGATTTGAAAAATTGACGTGACTTCGTTTTTTTGCTCGCTTCGGTTGTTCGCTTCGCTTCTCGAATACAAGTGGCATTTTGCTTTAATTGCGACCTCGTTTTATACTTTTTCATCTCTCGCTCACAGTTTCTATACGTGTGCAAAAATGTTCTCTTTTACGCTCTTTTACCCCTGGAGCTTACCCTTTGTGCACCTCTGCCTATAACCCATCCCTACCAGCCGGAACTTATCCCATGCATGAACATATCATTAATGCAGAAGTCATATATAACTATATATGTCACTCAGGAGCCGTTTCTATTTTGGCTCTTTTCAACACGGTCTTGGGTACCCACCACGGTCTTGGGTACCCACCAAAATGAGCATTTTTCACTTAGGTACTCACCAAAAGTATTTCTCTCTCGCTCTTTTTATGCCTGCCGAGTAAGATCTCTTTCTAACTGGCACGAAATGTCCCGCCCAAAATCTATGAGAGTGACATATATAGTAATATATGGCAGAAGTACTGAAGCATTCATTTCGAAAGAGGCCAGTTAGTGATTTTTCAAATGATCTTCTAGTGAAAATATCACAGAAGCAAGAGCGCGTTGCAACGGACTCTTCTTCAAATGAAATTTTCATTTCCAGCACGTGAACTTTTCCCAAATGAAGTTGTCATGCGGACCAGGGTCATAAACTCCTTTACCTAATGAATAACCCTTGAATTTTGAAGTACTGAAAATAGCGGCCATCTCCTAACAAACTTCATTTGAAGTACGGGTTAGTAATGCGAGTAGTCGCAGTATGAATTTTCACCACTTCGGAAGTACTGCAGAAGTAGTGAAATTTCCGGCTGGGTAGTGATGTTGAGAATATTCGTATTCGCACTCGCAAAATTTTATGCGAATAATTTGCGAATATTAACGTCCGAAAAATATACAAGTCCTATGGATGTTATATTATGCTTTTATGTAGATTGATTTGATATGTGTGATATGTGATTTGTGGATTTCAAAACAATATTTAAAAGTTATTCAAAAAAGGCTTGGAGAACAAATTTAAATTCATTTTCCTAACGAAAACAGATTAATTAAATTTGGATAATAGGGCAACACTCTAACAAAAAATAGGTGGGGCTTACACGGCACGTCAGCTGTTAATAACACAGCATAGATAAGTGGCGGTTTATTTAAAACTTAACATTCGCATTCTCGAATATCGGCGAAAGATACTCGCATTGGCGAATGTCTAAAAAACCACATTCGTAACATCACTAGTCAGCCGTGCTCGGACTTGAAAATTTTTTAAGGTGGTAGATTTTTAAAGAAGTGGTAGATTTCTATAAAATGTGGTCGATTTAAAATTGATTAAAACAGTCCCAGCCGGAAATTTCACTACTTCTGCAGTACTTCCGAAGTGGTGAAAATTCATACTGCGACTACTCGCATTACTAGCCCTTACTTCTAATGAATTTTGTTAGGAGATGGCCGCTATTTTCAGTACTTCAAAACTCATCTGTTATTCATTAGGTAAAGGAGTGTATGACCCTAAATCGCATGAAAACTTCATTTGGGCAAAAGGTACATGCTGGCTGGCTGAAATGGATCAAACGTGCATGATTATTTCATTTGAAAATAGAGTATATGCTGCTAACATGAATGAAAATATCATTCTGAACAAATATTATGGTGCCAACGGGAATGACAGTTACATTTGAAATAATAGTATATGCCGCGGTGATCTGAGAGAAGAAAAAGAATATTTAAAAATAATTGGCGGATATGGCCATATTTCGTCACTTCGTGGTTGTGAAACATTATCGCCTTTGGAAAGACTTAAGAGTTTCAATTCTTAAAACATCTTAGGTACAAAAAAATTATAAGACTTATGAGAATTGTAGCACACAGATTGAAAAACATCTTGTCATGTCAATTTCATAGGATCTGCATTGAAAATAGGATTATACAACCATCTTTCATATGAAAATTTCATTTGAAGAAGGGTATGTTGCAACGAGCTCTTGCTTCTGTGATATTTTCACTAAAAGATCATTCGAAAAAGTACCAATTGGCTTCTTTACATATGAATGCTTCACTTCTTCTGCATTAATGATTTTTTCATGCATGCGATAATGTCCGGCTGGGGTAATACAATATATCACATATATCACATCATGTGGAAAATTGGGAATCTAACATGTGTTTAGGTATTTTCTCTTATTATAAAAACTGTGTCAATATTTATTGGATATCGTTAAGCGCCAATACTGCCATTCTTGACAATATTCTTGACCATAGAAAGCTACCAACATATTTTTCAATAATACATAACATTAAACCACATACTTTATGCTCTCAATTATTCTAGAAGATCATTTGAAAAATCACCAATTGGCCTCTTTAGAAATGAATGATTCACTACTTCTGCATTAATGATTTGTTCATGCATGCGATAAAGTCCGGCTGGGTATGTTATGTATATGAATCTCCCAATTTAGTTGTTTTAGAAATACGTTTATATTGTGGAAAATATTTGTGCTGCACTTCTGAAATTAGGAATATTTACACACAATTGATTGGCCTATAATTTAGGATATCGGTTTTGGAAAGGAGACTGATTACGGGTGATCGACGTTCATTCAAAGTCCAAAAAAAAATTAAAAACTTGCAAAAAATTAAAAAATTTTCGACTTTGAGCATCATTTTACACCATTCATTTAACGATTTGGAAGATATTTTTGATACCATATTAAAGAATAATGTTTTAAGATCAATAAAAGATTTAAAAATTTAAAATATTTTAAACCATATATGAAAAAAATCAGTTTTAAAAAAGCAATGGTCGTAAAAAATTCTTACGCGTTTTTCTCGAAATTCTGACGTGTGGAATTTTTTTGATATTTTTCAATATTTCAGCACACAAAAATCTATTATAAACACCACTTCAACTCAAAAGGGGAAAATAAAATTTTAGTTTTGCAGGCCTGTGTAATTCATTAGATCGAATTTTTGAATGAAATCTTTAAAAAAAATTCAAAAGGCTGAAATTTTAAAGTGATTTAATTCATTTACAGCTTTGGTTCAAACTTACGCACCATAAGTCCTTTTTTTTAACTTCTCTAACTTACAGGCTATATCTGAAGGAGTGTCTCGGAAAGTGGTTGAATGAGACGACCATGACGATGAGCTTAAGGGCTTTGAATATGACGGTCTGGAAAATCTCTCAGGATACATCTGCCATCAGTTGCGCAAAGACGTGCCGAAAAGAAATGTGGAAGAAGGGGCGTCTAGCTCTTCCTGTTGGGTAGACCATTTAAACGAAAGAGGCTTGACGAAACCAAAAGAGGAGATGATAGCCCACATGACGACGTTAGAGCTGGGCCCCTATTATGGTTTGCGTAAACACAACATTTTTGAACGGAATCGAACATTCGGTATTATAGTTCGCGAAATGCGACAATGTGCTCGCGGGAAACGCAATTCATAGGTAAAGAGCTAACGAGTTGTGTGCCATAGCAAGAAAAAATTAGTTTTTTCAACATTTTTTCCTTAAAAAGGAAGAATTTCTATTTGAGGAAAACCCTAAACCTTAATTAGCGTCGGACAGGCAAAGAAGTAGCACTTTATGTCAGCAAAGCAAAGAAATGTAAGTTATTTCAAACATTTTAAAATTAAAATGAAAAAGAAAACTAAGAATTTTTATTTTTGGGAAAACTTAAGGAAAAATGAGCAAACAAGCCAAAAGCAATTTGAGGAGATGGTAAAATTTATGGTGGCTGCACAAACTTCTTTCAGGCACATAGACACGGTAGGTTGAGCTAATCCTGAATTGAAGTCTTTCCCAATTTGATGTTGGTAGCCACCTTGTCCCAAAAATTTCAGCGTCGTTGCTAGCATCCTTTCGGCTGTAATCGCAAAGGAACGAATGGGATTTCCAAGCTCGCTTTGAATTTCGCTTCATACATATGTGAACGCCTCTTTGGAAAGCCGAAAATTTTTAACGAAGCCAGAAGAAAAATATATTAATTCTTAGTTTGCAAATCTTTCAGCACATATTTACCTTGCTTCACTAAGGCTCATAATGTTCGAACTATTTCGCCGATTTCGTCTTTCGTTAGATTCGCTCCTTCCCGAACCTCCATCCAACCATAATGCCACGGAGTCCATTTTTGCACTCTTTATTTTTATGAATTTTTAGACTTCAAAACTAAACGCACAACTTAACACTTTCGCGATTCGATCAAAATGCAATTCTGTGACAATTGTTTGAAAGTAAATGTAAGTATTACCCACTGAAAACACTTTTCCCTCCGTGACACATAGTATGCAGCATTGCTTCTGTTCGAACGAGTTCTACAATACCGAATTATTTACGCAACGCAACTTGGTAACGCAACGCAAACCACAATAGGGGCCCAGGTCTTTAACGACAGGAATAGGAAGGCCTACTTTATCAAAAATCTATTTAAAATCGCACATTTCAAACGCTGCGCATGTTATGTGTGATGAAAAAATCAAAAGGATTGAATGGTTTTTGGCGGAGCTCAAGGTGTTATACAATCCAGTTCGAATCAATGTTGCTAAAGATGAGCAATGTATAATTGCCAGGAAATGTGGAAGTATACACGGATTAAGTAACTCAGTTGTGAAACTTCATATGAAAATCGTTTTGTATGTTCGCGAACTACTCGGTAGCCTTATGTACATAAATAGTAGTAAGATACTTAAAAGGAACAAAGGAAAGAAAATTAACATTCAAAAATAAACCCAATACCGAAATACTACATAGTTTGACTTACAGATGCAGACTGGGCAGGGGATGTGACTGATAGAAAATCAACAAGTGGATTCATATTTTTTATTTATGGTTGCTCAGTGGTTTAATCAAGCAAGAAACAAACTACTGTAGCAATCTCATCAAGTGAGGCTGAATATGTGGCCTTAAGTGCAGCAGTGACAGAAGCAATTGGGTTGCGTGGCACTCTTAAGGATCTTGGCGTACAAATTTCAAAGCCGATTAAGATTTACGAAGACAATAGGGTTTGTATTGGAATGGCAATGGCGTATTGGAACTGATAAACAGTTGACTCACATATTTACTCAATCATTCGATTGGGCATTATTCAAGAAGTTTTGTGATAAGATATGAGTGCACGATTGAGAAGGACTGTTGTGAATCAAGCAATCGTTGCAACCATTTTAATTTTTTTTTTAATGAAAATGTTGTACAGAAAAATAGTTACTCGAGTTCAAACTCTTTTATAAATAAGATTTTTTTCCCTTCCTTCAATAAAATAAATAATCCTTTTTTCCGGTTCAATAATTGGTCCTTTTTTCTCTTCAAGCACCACTGAAAGTTGAGAGAAAAATATCGGAAGGAAAAACAAAAAAGAGGATTTTAATTTTTTTCAGAGGCATGTTGAAAGGACTTACAAATGGCAGAAATATATATTATTTTAAAAAGCTGGATAGCAGCAATTACTATACCTGGCACATTCAAATGAAAAGCGTGTTGATTCACATGGACTTGTGGAAAGTTGTAACTACACAGAAGGATGAGACCTCTCTGGAATCTGCATCAAAAAGGGAGCTGAAGATGCTAAGGGTTTGGCAACAATAACTTTGTGTGTGAAGACATCGCAGTAAAGAACTGTGAAACGGTGGCAGGGGCTTGCCTGAAACCTAAACAGATTCATGAGTCAAGTGGACCAGTGCGAAAGGTTTCACTGTACAAAATGCTTTTGAACATGCGCATGAAGGAAGGCGATTGCGTTGAGGAATATTTAATTAATTTTACCTCGGCTGTCGATAAATTATCGATGCTTAACATCGTGTTAGCTGATGCACTCGTGGTGATTATACTAGTGAGCCAAAGGCGTTCGAGAATGTCGTTGTGGCCATTGAATCCCAGAAAAATCTACCATCAATTGATATTTTTAAAATCAAGCTCCTGGATGAAGGAGACCGTCGCGCAACAAAGAAAACCGATGATAGCAATGCGTAGCAGGCATATATGGCAAAGAACAAGAAAAATGATTCGAGCGAAAGCAAAGCAGGGTGTTGAAAATAATACCTGCTGCAAATAGTTTTTTCTTCATCAGAGCAAACATATGAATGTTTCAAATATTGTAATCTTTATAAACAACCTTTTTGTTCAATTGTATTCCGTTTTTCCTGTCTCAAATAAAGCATAAAATAAATAAAATATCCTCAAAAGTTGAGTTTTCGATCTCTCATATGGTATGGTAAGGGTATAAAGCTACTGGGCGTCTAGTATATGAATATGCTGATGCAGACTGGGGAAGTGACTCAGTGGACCGTCGGTCTTATACAGGCTATGCATTTTTCCTCGGTGGTGTAGGTATATCTTGGGAATCGAAGAAACAGAGCAGTGTGGCCTTATAAAGCTGGGGTTTTTATTTGCTTTATTTTTTTATTTTTATTAGAAGAATCAACTTCTGTTGACCAAGTGTTAGCAAATATAAACGACCAAAGTAGTTTCCTACTTTTTCTTAAAATTCCACTTTTTAATTTTGCAATTTTATAAATTTTTCCCGAATGTTTACATTTTTCGATATAAGAACTAAACGATTCGACTGTTGATTGCCAGACTTTCTTTTTTTGGTTCATGCTCAGCTATGCCCACGGCCCAACCTTCAGAGCATTGAGAGCAAATGCTTGTGCAACAACAAAGCAGAGAAATCATTTTAGTGTAACCCATATATAACTATATATTAGACCGGTTCACTTTTTCAACTTTTTTCGAAATGTAAATGGGAACATTTTTTTTCTAAATCTATTAAAAAAAAAAAAAATTTTGGTATATAAAACTTTTAAAGTTTCGAAGGTTTAGACCTCGCGCAAAATCGGTAAAGCTTTTTGCCTAAAAAAAGCAGATTTTAAAAAATTTGGAAAAACATTGCATTACTCATTTTATAATAACTCTTGACTCGTTTGTCCGATTTAAGTATAGTCTAACTTATTTTAAAGGCAATTAAATTTACCAGATTCGCTCCTTGGACATTAAAACATTTTGATAATAATTTTAGTGCCTACAAGCTTTCAAAGTTCATTTATCATAAAATTTCGAGAAAAAATTTAGCTACATTGAGTCATTTAAAAATTCTTAAAAAAATTTGGATCAGTTTTTAGTTTATCTTTGAATGCAGATTAATGAACAATTTTATGAGGAAGATTTTGATGTGCCACAAGCCTATTAAAATAATTTAGTTTAGCAAATATTTAGAAATTGAACTTAATTAAACAAGTGGATGGAATTGAAAAAGTTAGTGTTTGGATGTGTTTTATGAAACTCCTCAAAAACTTGTAAAATTTCGTTCTGTTGTTCTTCGTCCTTTGTTAATGTGTTGTTTAATGTTTTTATAAGTCCAATAGCTCGTTCAGCGGGTTCGTTAACAACGCTTATGTTTTGAACAACTTCCCGAATTTTTTTGAAGCTCTCGTTAGTGGATGAGCTCGACGGATGCAATGCAAGGAAGCTAAATTTTAAACATGATACATTTGAAACAATAAAATTCTTAAAAAGTTTTTTGTGTCATTTTTATATGACGTAAATTATACGCCTATGATAAATTTCACTTTCGACACTAGCAGCCAGCTTCGGCAACATCCTAGCTTTCAAAAATTCGTAATTTTTCACAGCGAAATCGCTCATTCTGTTTCTGAGCATAAAAGGAAGCATCCAGTGTGGAAAACTATAGTTACAATTTGTTTAAAAAAATAGTTCGTTGGAAATAATTAGTAACATTAAACTGATAAGTTATCGATGTATTAGCAATGTCTACAATGGGAAATCGCGAATCTTGGATTATAGGTTAGTTTGAAAAAGAAAAATTGTTGTTGAAAAATTTACAACAGCTATTCATAGAGGCCAAAAATAACCTACATCTACGAATAATTCCGAAGGAACGAGACGTTATTGCCAGACTTTTGTATGAAACGAAAAATGTCACTCAGAAACCGTTTCCATTTTGGCTCTTTTCACCACGATATTGGGTACCCACCACGGTCTTGGATACCCACCAAATTGAGATTTTTGCACTTAGGTACTCACCAAAAGTATTTCTCTCTCGCTCTTTCTTTGCCTGCCGAGTAACATCTCTCTCTATCTTGCGCGAAACGTCCCGCGCAATATCTATGAGAGTGACATACGTATATGAGTCGTTCAGGGAATAAAGGGAATGAGTCCATTTTTGGCGTTTTTGAGAGTTAGCGTGGATACAATTCCTTTTATGACTTTTATTACTTTTTTACAAATTGTAAAAGAAGCCCTGATAATTAATTTTGCTATTTTAATTTTGAGTTTTGTTTTAACAATTAGTTTTAAAAGTCAAGTTCAACTGTTCTATCGTTTTTCTGCATTTAAAATTCTTAGACTCAAGCCCTTTACCCAGCTAGCATTTTTTGACATTTTTGATCAAAAGCGAGTCTTTTTCGAGTCGCCTTTCTGATTAAAAAGATCAAATATGCGCTCGTTTTCTGATCAAAAATGATACTTTTGTCGGGAGAAATTGGAACCCTAGCCGGGACTCTTCTTAGGGAGTCATATTTGATATCATTCGCGAGTCGTTTTTGAGTCATATTTGTCATCATAATCGAGTCTTTTTTGACTCATATTTGTGATCATTTTCGAGTCTTCTACGACTCATATTTGATATCGTTTTCTAGTCCAACGCTCACCCATCGACACCAAGCTTTCCAAATCGAAAGTCATGGAAATTTTTCGTTTATAACTTTAAATTCGAATTCCATTCAGTTCAATTTTGAGTCAAATTTTGAGTGAAATATAGGATAGCAACAATTTGAATGATCATATTTCAATCCCATACATGATTAATTGGCGATTGCTCTATATTTTGTTTTTGAAATTTGAATACGTCTCGCTTTTGAAACATATTGAAGAGTCGTTTTCGAGTCTTCTTTTAATCCTGCATGTGATTGATCACTAGACAGCGGATAATATGCAAATGCATATCTTTAATAGATGATCGGATTTAAATTTTGTTTGCACACAAATTCGTTTCATAAGAAAATATTGCAAATGAGCCCTACTTCATTTTGCATATTTTGCATAAATGCATATTCTTGCATATTCTTGCATATTTCCAATATGCAAAAATATGCACTAATATGCACGAAAAAAACCTTATGAAATAATTGTTTTCGACTTGTCTTACGCGAAATACAACTGCTGATCTAGTAGGCAAATGCAAAACCGTTGCAAATATTTGTCATTTGAATCAAAAGTTATAATTTTACTTCGATTTTTAAATGAACGTAATAAGATGCCGAAAACGAAGTTTGCTTCCAAACGAGCACAAATAAATAATTGGCTCAATGAAACGCAATCGGCATGTTTTGAGTTTGATGGCAATCAATTAATATGCGTCAGGTGCAAAAAATATGTGAGTTTTCTTAGTGAACCAAGGAATAAAGTGCACACTTAACCCTCCTTTAATGATTCAACGTTGCTTAAGCGACAGAATCAATTTCAGAGTGCTTTAAAAAGTACCGCTTAAGTTAAACTTAAGCTCCCAAGGTTGGACGCTTAGGCGAAGTTTTGAATTAATAAAAAAAAAGAAAAAAAACGCGACCAGGGCGGGAATCGAACCCACATACTTCCAAATCGTAAGTTGGCATCTCAGACAACTACGCCACGAAGCCTATGTTATCAATTTTTTTATTTTCCAAATGTCAACGAAAATAAAATATCTCAATTTATATACAAAATATACTGTTTTTATTCTGCATATTCCTGCATATTCTTGCATATGTTTTTGCATATTCTTGCATATGTTTTTGCATATTTTGGATATGCAGTCTTAAATCAAAAATAGGTCTTTCAAGAAGTCCAAATTCAAAATTTTATTTCATTCTGACTTAAAACAAAAAAGTGCATAAAATCCGCTGTCTATTGATCACTTTTCAAACATCAAGAGGGCTCAAAAACGACTCATCTGGGTTACTGAAATACGACTCGCTTTTAGAACATATTGGAGAGTCGTTTTCGAGTCTTCTTTTAATCATGCATGTGATCAATCATTTTCTAATCATGAATGGGCTCGAAAAAGACTCGTAAATGAATCTTCTCATAAAACAGTCTTCCAAATGTTGGGTGGGTATCCACTGAGCGACTCATATGGTAATATGTGGTCTGACCACAGACAGCGAACGAGCAAGACCTATATAGGATGAAGCAAAAAGAGAAATCGAAAAAATGCGAAAAGCTACATGATAAAAGAAACTCAAATAATCATATTGAGATACAAAATTTTTCTTCCTTTAAAGAATGAAATAGCTTTTGTCGAAGTCATTATCTTTACAAAACCTTTATTTAGCAATTTTGTAACACCTCCATTTCAGTTTTTGACTAATTTCTACCTTTCAGCACCATGTATAAACATATTTGCTGCTTTGCTTCGTTCTATTTAATACGCCTACAATTTTGTTCAGTGCAACGCGCGCTTATACACTCACAAGATTTCAATGTAGTAGTATAGTGCATACCCTGCAGTAATGAAATGTTTTCGGTGTAAAATGGACCGGACCTGGGTGAGTCCATATAGGACCGACCTGAAAATGATATGCACCGCGACCGACCCGGGGTGAGTCTCAATTGGACTCACCCTCGTCTAGTCCAAAAATAAGCGTAGGTGGGGTGAGTTCGTATAAACTTGTACTTATTGTTGTCTGTTTTAAGTCCTCAATCTGATCGTTGTGCTACCAAAGGCAAGTTAGCTTGATGGTTAAGACTCTTGCTTCGCAACCGAGAGGGTGGGAGTTCAAGCCCTCGCTCGTTTTAGAAAGAATTTTTTTTTTTTCAATTACCTAAGATTTTTTTATGTTCATATTTAATTTTTTTTTTAACTTGAAAAAAAAATAAGTCGTTTTTTACATGTTAATTGTTTTTTAATATTTATTTTTCAAGAATTTTTTTTTGTGAAAGTGAAAAATTCTTTACACACGTTTCCCAAAAACTTGAGCAACCAAACACTCAAGTCAGCGTTTTGATCAAAGCATTAAACTTGCTTGTTTAGCGTAATGGTTAAGACACCAATTTACCAACCCAGAGTTCTGTGGTTCGCGGCTCGGCCGAGGCGGGCAAATCAAAAAGGAAATAATATAATGTTGTGTAACAAAAAGGTTTAAAAAAACAAAAAAGGCAAAATAAACAAAATAAGAAAAATTTTTTTTTTCATTATTCATATTAAAATAAATATAAAAAAAAAGAACTCACCCTCATTTAAGGCCATATGGACCCACCCACAACCGACCCTAAAAGCTTTGAAAATGGACCGGTTGTTTTTCAATGACAGCGCTGTGGAAAAACGGGTGAGTTGAACGTATGAAAACGCGACCGGTCCTCACCTCTTTTGGACCGACCCCGGGTCGACCCGAAGTGGGTCCCAATTACTGAAGGGTAGCTGCAGAGATGGGCATCGAGCTCTCTAATATCGAAATCATATTGAACTATAGCTGCAACTAGGGTTGCCAACCATACTATATAATATAGTATCCTATAGTGATGCCACGAATATTCGGCCACTATTCGGTATTCGGCCTATTCGGCGTCATTTTTCAGTATTCGGTATTCGGCCGAATAGTTAAAATATTCGGCCGAATACCGAATAGTAGAAATAACTTATTAAAAAAATCAACACTAACTACAAATTAAATTTTTCTCACAATAACGTAAAAAAACTTAATTAACGAGAACTAAAAATACAGCAGATTTGCATTTTATTCTTTAGAAATATTAAATGTACGCTTCTTCTAAATTTTCTTCGAAAACATTATAAACAGTGGGCAAATTTTTCAGCGGCAGCTTTTGTCTTGACTCCAGCTAGTCGCGAGTAGGCCCAAGCTGTCTTTACTACGTGCCGAATATTCGGTTGCCGAATATTCGTTATTCGGCCGAGAGGTTGACCGAATATTCGGTATTCGGTATTCGGCCAAATCCACTATTCGGGGCATCACTAGTATCCTACTCTTTTTCTGATCGATATACTTTAAACTTTCATGGAACAATAAAGTATCCTGAAATATTTTTTTTTAATATAGGTATACGGCAGTTTTTACCAAACATACATCATGTAGTTCATTGAACTAAATAAATACAGTGGACAATCTCTATAACGACCTCCTCTAAAATAATTTTCTCTCTATAGCGAACCTCAAGGTTTTTTCGCTTATATTGCTTTTTTTCTCCTAACACCGAAATCTCTCATCGACGATTTTATTTTTCAGGTCCATTTAAATTCATTATAGAGAGTTTCGACAGTTTTGAAATTGACTACATGCTCAATCACAAAAATCGCAATTTTGGCAACTTAAGTACATACTTAACTATTAAAATACATAGTTAATTATAATTTGAAAAAGGTGAAACAAAACATAGACCAACTAAAATGTTATGCAAGCATTAAAAAGTGTATATTTAAGAACAAAAGTGTACTAACTACCAGCAAGTTACTAGTACTTCGGTGTGAGAGACAATTTAAATTGAATTTATAATAGTATGAAAGCATGTTATTTATTTTTATATGTTATTAAATATTTGCTATGTTCTGTTTTTTTAATTAATATAAGGATGAATTTAAAAATACTTTATTTTTTAGTAAAATACTTTATTTTTGTAATTATTAAATAAGCTTATACTTTATTTTGCCCTTAGAAAGTTGGCAACCCTAGCTGCAACTTCGGCAAAAGCTATTACGTTGTTCACCACACTTTCTATTACGTGGTTCACTACCAGCGTTGCCGCAGCCCTAAGAAATTTTTTACCAAATCTTGTCAACAAAATCTACCAAAATTCTACCAAAACAGTTGTTTGAAGTAAATGGTTCTTTTTTCCGTTTTTATTAAACAAAAAATATCAAAAACATAGAATTCATTCCACAAACATAACAAAATTCTTAAAACTAAAAGAACTTAAAAACTAAAATAAATTTTTAGAGACCAAACGCTTCTATCACTTGACTTTGAATGCAGCAATTCTGCTGCCAGCATAACATTGTTTAGGGCTGGAAATGCTAATTTATATCTCTGTTTTGTTTTGATAAAAGCTAGCTGGGAAAACTTACTTAATTTGAAGCAAAGTATGAAATTGTCATCTCATTCATTCATCCCTGTAGTAAACGAGCGGTCAGTTTGCAAAATAGGACCCACCTTAGGTGAGACTGTTAGCAACTAGACCATAAAAACTATGGAGCACGTCTAACCTAAGATCGACCTCTATAGGTCTCACCGCTGACTGTTCCGTAAGAGATCGAGGGGCGGTGAGTTCATTTTTTTGTGTACTCTTGTTGTGCGCTTGTTGTTGTCTGCTTTAAGTTCGCATTCTGATCGGCGTACCGTCAAGAGTTGATTAGCGTAAAGGGTAAGACTCTCGCTCAGCAACCACGCAGGTCGAGATTCGATCCCTGGCTCGGTTGGACATTTTTTTTTCTTCTCTATTGCCTAGAGTTTTTTTTTATGTTCATATTTTAATTAATTTTTTTTATTAGTTAATTTTGAAAAAAAAAATTTTTTTCTTTAATATGTAAGTATTTTTTCATAATTAAATTTTTTTTTAAGTATTAATTTTTCAATTTAAAAATTTTTTCTATGAAAAATTCAATATTTCACAATAACTTGAGCAACCATAAACTCAAGTCAGCATTATGATCAACATATTAAATTTCCTTGTTTAGCGTAATGGTTAAGACGCAGACTTACCAACCCAGAGATCAGCGGTTCGAGGTTCGTTCGAGACGAGAAAATTAAAAAAACATAACTAATGTTTAAACAAAAAAAAAGATTAAAAACATAAAAACAAAAAATAAACAAAGTAAAAACAAGAAGAAAAAAAATAAAACAAATATTAAAAATTTTTTTTTCCATAAATAAACAAAATCGTCAATTGACCTCCAACTCACCCAAAACGTCTCACCATGGGTGAGTCTTACATGCACTACTCTCTTTTTAATGTAGGCCCCATGTTAAAGAGGTGAGTTGAATGCATGTAAGAGTAAATTATGTGGGGACTAGTTGTAGTCTTTTTGAGGTGCACCATAGGTGAGTAGGGGGTGAGTCTCAATTACTGCAGGGATGGTACGCATTAACTTCTGAGCGACCGAAACACATATCGCACACTAATTACTAAACCCGCACAATTCAAAATTTTTTCAATCAATTATTTCATGTTCGCCAACATTTTACTGCAGGAGAAGATGCACTTGAAAAATTCATATTGATATTTATTGATTCTGCAGTTAATTAAGAATAATACAAAATAAAGAAAAGAAATTGATTTTACAGGCGTCGAGAGTTATAGGCTGTTTGCCCGAGAAATTCAAAATTGTGAGTTGTGCCGATTTAGTGATTAGTGTGCGATATATAAAATAAATGTCGCTTTTCCACCCAAAAGTCAAGAGATTTGCCACCTTTTCCGTTGTGTTTATCTTCGAAGTTTCCAAATTATTTCAATTCGATGAAGAGGAAATGATGCAAATCTACCAAGTCTCACGCAAAACTACCAATCTACCAAAATTAAAATTATTTATAAATTTTTACCAAAATTGGTAGAATTCTACCAAAACGGCAACACTGTTCACTACAACACTCGACTTATGGCGTGGTTCACCAAAGTTGAACTTTTTCACCAAAACATGGAGGCTCTCCAAAATTTAGCCGAAATTGCAGCTATAGTTCTATATGTCGATATTCTATATCACTCCATCCTAGATGAAGCCGATACGTTATATCGCATTTTCGACATAGAAAATGTTGATATATCGATATATCGCCGAAATATCTATATATAAATAGGCTAAGGCAAATCCTTTCAGTACCAATTTCTCCTTTGTTTGTCAACCGATTTTGATAAAAAAATTTTTAATTGAAAGGTATGAGTGACGAGCAGTGCACAAACCATTTTTACCTGCGTATACCTGTCTCAAGCAGGTAAAAATTACCAGGTGTTTTTCCAATGTATTTTGTATGGGAATACTTATTTCCCCATAGAAATGACCGTAAGGTGTGTGGGTGTGTGTATGTATGTGGGTATGTGTGTGTGTATCTAGGATTGGTCGAATTTCGACCACTGGGCGAACCTAGTATGAATAAGGGGCCAAATAAACATTGAGTCTAATTGATCAATCACCCGTATATGTACATGTTGATATACTCTTGCCCATAATATTAACGTCATGTGTCGGTAAACCGCACACATTAATTTTTTATTGAGACAATTGCGACGTACCTACCCAGACCTTTCAAATATCAGGATCGTTAGCTACTTGGTAAGTACACTCAGAGAACAAATCCCGTAAAATCAATGCGAATCCCAATGGTTTTTTACGATTAAAATTAGTCAATGTGACCTGGACCATAACCGTAATAGTTTTGAAGCACATTTGTACTATTATTATAATAGCCTTACAGTTTTAATTTAATAGCGTCTTATTTAAAATCAATAGGTTGTACTATTAAACCGGCATATCGTAAGTTGCTTTAGTGCTTAAACGGGCAAAGTTGCTAAAACGCAAATAAAACGGCCAATCGTCGTCCCGGAGTTATCTCCTCGTATATCACAATCAACCTTTGGTTGTGAAATTGAAGTTTAAGGTTTAAAATGGTATATATGTACAAAAAATGGCTTGGTGAAAATCGTTGATTCTGTTTTCCTTATATAAAATGCTTTGCTTTTTATTATTTCTGATCATTAATTTAAAGTTACTTGGAAAATTCTTTAAGTTACAGGCTTTTTTTCATTCCAAGAATTTTTCACAATTCATCGTATACGCCACTTTTTTGCAACCTGTGTTAGAAAGTCGATATACGAGCAAATGATTTAATAAAAATTTGAAAAAACAATTTTTTTTTGACACGAAAAACGAATTAACTCAATTTTTTTTTACTGACTTTATATAGAAAATTTGTTATTTAAGTATCCTTTCTTCATTTAAAAATAAAAAAGTAGTCCAAACTTAAAAGTATTGTTGAAAAATGACTTAACTCCACATGAACTATCGATGTTTCGATATATCGATATATAAGTACAAATCAATTGAGCAGCCTTTAAACTATGACGTGCACTAGCAGTTACGCGCGAGTTTATGAAAATAATGACAGTGTAAAAGCAAAAAGTGCTTGCATGACACGTTTTCATAACAGCTCTTAAAAATTTTTAATCTATGTCCTTGCACTAATATATATATATAGCAAGATAGCGCCACTTCACGATGATGACGTAACATATACAAAACGAGATTTTCGTTGTTGTTGTTTTGCATGTGACGCCGAACGTCTCAACTTTGCCTTACCATGGGAAACAACATGTCCTACACGATTTTAATATTTTTGATGTTAGAAAACTATCGTTTTCGATATCAGAAAAAACACATCGATGCACGATATATCGTCGAGCCAAAATATCATTAAAAATTTGCGATATATTGTTTTTAAAACATCGATGTTTCGATATATCGATGTTTTTGCCCATCCTACATTACATACTCTGGATATGTGAACCATATATTACTATATATGTCACTCTCATCGATTTTGGGCGGGAAAATTCGCGCCAGTTAGAAAGAGATGTTACTCGGCAGGCAAAAAATGAGCGAGAGAGAAATACTTTTGGTTAGTACCTAAGTGAAAACTGCTCATTTTGGTGGGTACCCAAGACCGTGGTGGGTACCCAAGACCGTGTTGAAAAGAGCCAAAATAGAAACGGCTCCTGAGTGACATATATAGTTATATATGATGTGAACAAACAAATTTGAAAAACAAAGACACATTTCTGAAGCTTGTATTTTTAAAGAAAATAACAGAGCAACAAAATATTTTCACTCCCCCTGCATACTCTATCGAAATTTTTAAAAATTGCGGTTCGCTGTTCGTTTGTATGAGCTTTAGGCTGCAATTAGTGTGAAGCTGTCATGTGTTTGTTGTATTTCCGCAACCACAAATTACAAAAAACAGACCCATTGGGTGTTTAATTTTTTTTATACCCAGTAAGGATACGTTATATCGCATTTTCGACATAGAAAATGTTGATATATCGATATATCGCCGAAATATCTATATATAAATAGGCTAAGGCAAATCCTTTCAGTACCAATTTCTCCTTTGTTTGTCAACCGATTTTGATAAAAATTTTTTTAATTGAAAGGTATGAGTGACGAGCAGTGCACAAACCATTTTTACCTGCGTATACCTGTCTCAAGCAGGTAAAAATTACCAGGTGTTTTTCCAATGTATTTTGTATGGGAATACTTATTTCCCCATAGAAATGACCGTAAGGTGTGTGGGTGTGTGTATGTATGTGGGTATGTGTGTGTGTATCTAGGATTGGTCGAATTTCGACCACTGGGCGAACCTAGTATGAATAAGGCGCCAAATAAACATTGAGTCTAATTGATCAATCACCCGTATATGTACATGTTGATGTACTCTTGATGTGCACTAACTTGCAGCTAACTTGACACCAAAAAAAAAAGGACCTCCTCATAAAAATGGCATCCCTTGAGGATTTTTTTTTTTCGAAACGGCACATGATAGCACAAACTGGGCACATTACAGCACAATAAATGTTTTTGGGAAATTCGAAAAAGTGCAAGCTAACTTGACACGAAAAAAGGACCTCCTCATAAAAATGGCATCCCTTGAGGATTTTTTTTTTCGAAACGGCACATGATAGCACAAACTGGGCACATTACAGCATAAAATTTTTTTTTGGGAAATTTGAAAAAGTGCAAGCTAACTTGACACCAAAAAAAAAGGACCTCCTCATAAAAATGGCATCCCTTGAGGATTTTTTTTTTCGAAACGGCACATGATAACACAAACTGGGCACATTACAGCCCATTAATGGTTTTGGAAAATTCGAAAAAGTGCAAGCTAACTTGACACCAAAAAAAGGACCTCCTCCTAAAAATGGCATCCCTTGAAGAATTTTTTTTTTCGAAACGGCACATGATAGCACAAACTGGGCACATTACAGCACAATAATTTTTTTCGGGAAATTCGAAAAAGTGCAAGCTAACTTGATGCACATGTACTCTTGCCCATAATATTAACGTCATGTGTCGGTGAACGGCACACATTAATTTTTTATTGAGACAATTGCGACGTACCCAGACCTTTCAAATATCAGGATCGTTAGCTACTTGGTAAGTACACTCAGAGAACAAATCCCTTAAAATCAATGCGAATCCCAATGGTTTTTTACGATTAAAATTAGTCAATGTGACCTGGACCATAACCGTAATAGTTTTGAAGCACATTTGTACTATTATTATAATAGCCTTACAGTTTTAATTTAATAGCGTCTTATTTAAAATCAATAGGTTGTACTATTAAACCGGCATATCCTAAGTTGTTTTAGTGCTAAAACGGGCAAAGTTGCTAAAACGCAAATAAAACGGCATATCGTCGTCCCGGAGTTGTCTCCTCGTATATCACAATCAACCTTTGGTTGTGAAATTGAAGTTTAAGGTTTAATATGGTATATATGTACAAAAAATGGCTTGATGAAAATCGTTGAGTCTGTTTTCCTTATATAAAATGCTTTACTTTTTATTATTTCTGATCATTAATTTAAAGTTACTTGGAAAATTCTTTAAGTTACAGGTTTTTTTTAATTTAAGAATTTTTCACAATTCATCGTATACGCCACTTTTTTGCAACTTGTGTTGGAAAGTCGATATACGAGCAAATGATTTAATAAAAATTTGAAAAAACAATTTTTTTTTTTGACACGAAAAACGACTTAACTCAATTTTTTTTATTGAGTTTATATAGGAAATTTGTTATTTAAGTATCCTTTCTTCATTTAAAAATAAAAAAGTAGTCCAAACTTAAAAGTGTTGTTGAAAAATGACTTAAGTCTACATGAACTATCGATATTCGATATATAAGTACAAATCAATTGAGCAGCCTTTAAACTATGACGTGCACTAGCAATTACGCGCGAGTTTATGAAAAGAATGACAGTGTAAAAGCAAAAAGTACTTGCATGACACGTTTTCATAACAGCTCTTAAAAATTTTTAATCTACGTCCTTGCACTAATATAATATATATAGCAAGACAGCGCCACTTCACAATGATGACGTAACATATACAAAACGAGATTATCGTTGTTGTTGTTTTGCATGAGACGCCGAACGTCACAACTTTGCCTTAGCATGGGAAACAACATGTCCTTCACGATTTTAATATTTTTGATTTTAGAAAACTATCGTTTTCGATATCAGCAAAAACACATCGATGTACGATATATCGTCGAGCCAAAATATCATTAAAAATTTGCGATATATTGTTTTTAAGACATCGATGTTTCGATATATCGATGTTTTTGCCCATCCCTACATTACATACTCTGGATATGTGAACAAACAAATTTGAAAAACAAAGACACATTTCTGAATCCTGTATTTTTAAAGAAAATAACAGAGCAACAAAATATTTTCACTCCCCCTGCATACTCTATCGAAATTTTTAAAAATTGCGGTTCGCTGTTCGTTTGTATGAGCTTTAGGCTGCAATTAGTGTGAAGCTGTCATGTGTTTGTTGTATTTCCGCAACCACAAATTACAAAAAACACATGACAGCCTACGCTTCATTATATGGAATTGCAGCCTTGGACATCTAATGCTATGTTCTCACTAGGCCGGGTTAGGGTTATCGGCGAAACCCAAGGTTTCAAATGTCAAAACACATATAAAAAAAATTATCTAACCCGCAAATATACCCTGGGCTAATATTTAAATCTGAGGTTAGCGCAGAGTTGCATTTGAAACTTTCAGTTACATTTGCTAACACCGAGTACAAAAACCGGGTAAAAATTTAATACGACACTGGCAGGAAGCTTTCACGTGCAGAAAATTAGTGGGGAAGGATGCACGTATTTGGATATGTAAATTTTGATCACAGGTCGTGGAACGTTTTGTGATGCCTCTTTCACTATTATCTCCATTAATCTTTTTCTGGTCCTGCGGACATTGCAATGCTCTTCTGATATTATTGCTTCCAATTATCCTTTCTCTTTTCAGCTTCTTTAAACATTTTTAATAAAGCAAATTCCATTTTGATTTACAATTTCTCAATGATATAGTATATCAGATATACCTTGCGCGTTTTTTAGATTTCAAACTCCCAAGCCGAAAATTATCGTATGCATGTAATGCAAACAGCGGCCATCTCCCATCAAACATCATTAACAGTTAGGGTTAGTAATGCGAGTAGCCGCAGTATGAATTTTCACCACTTCGGAAGTAGTGAAAAGTACTGAACTTTCCTGCTGGGTCATATGAACAGGGCGTGCAAAAATTTTTAAAACGAAGGCAGGGATCAGTGCTCGGATTTGAAAATTTTTAAAGGTGGTAGATTTTTAAAGAAGAAGATTTAAAATTGCTTAAAATATTAATATGTAAAGGAATATATCTTATCTGATCATGTAGAAATTTGGGAATATTGCATGTTTTAGGTATTTTCTCTTCTTTAAAAAAAAATGTGTCAATTATTGGATGTCGTCAAGCGCCAATACTGCCATTCTTGACCAAAATCTTGGCAATAGGAAGCTGCCAACATATTTTTCAATAACACATAACAATAAAGCACATTTTTTATTCTCTCAATGATTCTAAACGATCATAAAGTAAATAAAACAAAGGCATAAATAAGTCAAAAAAAAAAAAAGCGGTAGATTTGAACCTAGCGTGGTAGAAGTGGTAATAGTGAAAATAGTGGTCGATCTACCGTCAAAGTGGTAGTAGTCCGAGACCCAGAGCCGGATTAAGGTTGCCGGGGGCCCGGGGGCCAGAGAATGGTGGTGCCCCTCTGTTAATGAAAATGTTAAAGAAAATGTGTTTGTAGAAAGGTAATCAATTATAAGAATGAAAATATTTTTCAACGTTCACATTTTGTTTATTTAACAGTTTTCATAAAATATTTATTTTTATTCAGCGTCTTTTCAACCCATATAAACTTTTCTCGATTTTATCCTATTTTAAAATTAAATTTTATGGAATTTCGACCTTTTTTGGATACATTAGCGGAATATTTCGCTGAAAAATTGGCAACAGTTTTTTTGCGGTTAGTTCAAAAATAGCAGTTTTATTCTCGAATAAGAAGTGTTTTTCTTAAAAAAATGTTTCTGTCTCAGAAATTCGTATGATAAGAAAGGTTACTAATAGAAAAAAAATACAAGTTGTTTGTCAGAGACATGATATTTGAATTTTACTTGCTCGCACAGAATTTCGGAAAACCTCACCAACAGTTGAAAACAACTTCTGGTAGGTATATGTTCACAAGTAGTAGTAGACCATTATTCCCAGATCAGGGGAATTCTTTTTTCTCTGCTCGGTGAGGACAAATGGAACATAAATTTTTTTTGATCTTTTTGCGCACGAGCACAGAACATGTAATTCAAATTCGGTTAAAATGTACGGAAAAAATTCCGCTCGATTTTTTTGCTAACCGCAAGAATGCATTTTTCTCCGCTGTCCAACTTCAAAATCTGCTAGATCTAGCCGAAAATCTGCTGATCAGGCATCACTGCTGTTTATAATGATCCTTCAGACTTATTTCGTTATACTTGTTTCCACCACATACATATGGCAATTTCACCACATAGAATACTTATGGCCTTATTGGAATTTTTCAAATATAGAAATATTGGAAGTAATAAAGAAGTTATGAAGAGTTGAAAATTGCTTCGACGTATTGTCTCAGTAAGGGCGAAAGGGTTAAAATAAATCGTCATAAAATCACTTACTCCGCAACACAAATCCGCTGCTCCACGAAAAAGCGGTCAAGTGCGAGTCTGAGTAGAGCGAATATTATAAAATAAAATTTACTATGTAGCATATTTTCACTAAACGACAGATTGATTGTTAGCAAAAGTACGTTTTGTGATTGATAAAAGGGTTTTTCAATTCTTAAGTCCACTGAATAACCGTATAAACAAGTGAAAATTTTAAGAGAGTAGTAACTGAATATCTTGAAAACTATAATAAATAAAAAAAATTAATTTGATCACTGCTGGTGGGGGCCCCACGTGGTGGAGGCCCGGTGCCACTGGCCCCCCTGGCCCCCCCCCATAATCCGGCCCTGCCGAGCACTGACAGGGATCAAAAATATTTATGACATTGATTTTGAAAACTTTTATATGCAATTTTAATTCAAAAATTGAAGTATAATTATTATTTTATATTTTATACTTATATATCAAAATCGCAAAAACAAATAATAAATTTAACCTATTTTCTAACATTTAAATTAATAAATCTAAGGGGAAAGCGTTTGAAAAATCGTCAAAAATAGCGTAGGTGATACTTGAATGGTCTCTTTTGTGTACAAATTGAGTGTTTTCTTATGACGTTATCACGTAAAACTTTCGTCCGTAAATTGACTTTACAGACACCAATTTTTTTTATACATTAAAAATAGCATTCAAAAGTCCTACCTGATACCTTAAAAATGTGCCCATTTAAATGATACACATTTCTCTTCTTATTCTTTTCCCGTGACCTAAACATCTACACCTTTCAAATAGATTTTTCTCAAAAAACAAAAAAGTGGAATTAGTCGTTCTTCTTCTCAGCCACAAATTTCTAAAAAAAAAAAACTATAAGTCGTATATTTGTTGGGGAATTTAAACGATTATATGCAATGTAAGCAACTAAGCTGCAAATAAGGAATTGATTGTATAAAAAAAACCCGCAAATGTTTTTTTCTTCTTATTGTTTCAAACCCATTTTAAGTATTTCAACCCCAAAACAAATTGCGCCACAGAAACAAAAAGACATTGAGAGT
This sequence comes from Chlorops oryzae, assembly GCA_020466095.1. Taxonomy (NCBI): domain Eukaryota; kingdom Metazoa; phylum Arthropoda; class Insecta; order Diptera; family Chloropidae; genus Chlorops; species Chlorops oryzae. The sequence continues at coordinate 38,122,445 of CM035807.1, read as the reverse complement.
CTATACGGCTCCACGAAATATGGCCCCAATCGAAATGGCCCAAAAAAATTAAATGAAAAATGAAAAATTATATAGAGCACAACAACACGCAAATTTGGGGCGAAATTTCGTCTTTTGGGGCAAGTTTTCATATTCAGTTTTGCGGCATTACTTTAAAAAGTCTCGCAACCTAACATCGCTTTATCTGTAACATAAATGAAAAGTTTTCTTTATTGATGTGGAAATCGGTAGAATTTAGTGTAAGTATTATCTTTATGCTGCTAGCATGTTAACTAAATAATATTCGGAACGTGCAATCCTCTATAATATCCTGTGATAAAAGGTTTGATCCTATTTTCAGTCCTTCAATTATAAATCAGCTATCCTGTGATAAAAGGATTATTCCTGTTTTGAGTGCATAAATAAAGATTGTCTGTGAAAGAAGTTCAAGCAAATAAGAAAAAATATATTATGGAGTGCGTTTTTTTCACCGGAAAAAAGGTGAATAGCCGTTTACTTTACGTCTGTGAACAAAAAATGATTTATAGGAAGAAATATACTTACAATAATGTTGTCAAATACGAGTGCTGGTTAAAGGATTGCCCAGCAAGGGTAAATTTCTTACCAAATGGGAAATGCGAACTGGCGAAAATTTTCATTGACCATAATCATGAGACTCAAGAACAACATTTTAATGAACTTGATGCTTTTAATGAGATAAAGAGAGAATGCGAAAATGCTTCCGGGTCATTTAGATGTGAATTGGATGCAATCAACACTATAAGCAACGCGTACCGGAAAACGCGTCTTTTTATTACAAAAGCGCCTCTTATCGTTTACCTATACACTGAAATTTTAAATGGAATATTCATTTTACAATTCTTAGACTACAAAGTGACAGTCGAAATATTAAATTTTCGAAATCTCAGAGAGGGATTCAGTATCGAATTAGCAAAAATTTAATGAAAAGTCCTTAAACTCCGCAGAATGTTATTGATTGCTTTAATTGTGAGAACATTTGGAAAAATTATGGACTTTCTCTTGATGCCGAGAATCCGCATTTTTTTTCACGCCATTTTAGCTGAAGAGAAGTTTTCGTTTTGTGTTTTTTCCTCGCTTAAAAGCATAAAACTTATAAAAGAAAATATCTTTCCTCAAAAAATAACTTTTTTACTGAATGCAACATTCAAGGTTGTTCCATATGGATGCTCCTAGCAGCTTCTCATAATTTTTGTGGAATACTTTGAAGAAGTAAGTATAAGTATTGTTTTTAACATTGTTTTGAGATATGGGCCACATATTTTTTTATTTCAGATTTATCCTGTGTTTTTTATCTTAATGGATAAGAAATCTAAAATTGCATATTGCTTCATATTTCAATACATCAAAGAAAATGTATTCGATATGGAACCAGCAATAAAAGTGACGGATTATGAGTAAAAGACCCTTATGGTTTTTTTGTAAAAGAATTTAAATGTTTATTATAACAATTTCAGATTGATACTCAAATTCAATTCTCTTCACATTAAAAGAAACATAATACTTGTAAAGTTCAACGATTGCTAAGAACAACTTTTTTTTGTTTGTTTTAACACCCCTTCTCAATCGTTAAGTCCTAACCTCAAACGCATTTCTTGAAATCTTGTTTCATCCAAAGCCTTTGTGAAGACATCAGCGAGTTGATCTCGGGTGCTGATTGATTTCAACTTGACTATTCCCCTTTCTATGTTATCTCTTATAAAATGATGCTTTATGTCTATATGTTTTGATCTCTTTGAGTCCATGTTTGTTGCCATTCCAATGCACCCTTTATTATCTTCTAAGATAATTACCGGTTCATCCTTAATTTGATATAAGTCTGCAAGCAGTCCTCTTATCCAAATTGCTTCTGCAACTGCTGCACTAAGTGCCACGTATTCTGCTTCACTCGACGAAGTGGAATCTGTGGTAAGCTTCTTTGATGACCATGAGACGGTAGATCCAAATACCTTGAACACATAACCGCTTACTGATTTTCTATCAACCATGTCACTTGCCCAGTCAGCGTCAGCGTATCCAACAATTGGCAAATTGTTTTCATTTTTAAACTCTAGCTTAAGTGATTTAGTGCCTTTTAAATATCTTATGATACTTTTTTGAGCTTGCCAGTGTTGCTCTGATGGGTTCTGTTGGAACCTACCCATATATCCGACAGCAAAGCATATGTCAGGTCATACAGAAAGCATTATATACATGAGGCTCCCTAGTAGTTCTCGGTATGGTTTTTCCAAAGATCCGGGTTCTGTCCTAGGTGTTAATTTAATGGTTTTGGCATATCTTGGGCTTAGGTGACCGTTCGATTTCGCGCACTAAACTCACATACCTCACGTAAAATGATGCGCTGATTCCAAATCTGAAGTCAGAATTTGGCGGTCGCACGTAGTAGTTAATTATCGCACTTTAAATTTGCATGCAATATATATATATATTTATATATATACACACACACATATATGCATACACACACATATATATATATGCACACACGCCCACATACACATACACACACACATACAAATTTAGAAAAAATAAAAAATTTTCGGCTGCGGCGCTATTCAAACTACGAACGATTTCCAATTTTTTCTTAAAAACCCCGCGATCGCAAATTCAATCAAAAATCTCTTTTTCGATTACACAAAATCCCTTTTAAAATTTTGTGGTTTTTCGATTTTTTTCGCCTGCTGCTCGTCTTACTCCATTTCGATGTCAAAGCTGTCCGTATCGCTCTCCACGTGCTCACGCATTCCTTCCTGATCCAGGCAATCATAAGCCTTCCAGAAGTCGGAGATGATGGTGGTGTCGGGCTCTATCCACTTAGTGATGATAGGGATGAGCGTCTCGGCATCTCGTTTTTCTACGGGCACGAAAAACGACCGACCACACTTCTCGTCTCCGCTATTCCTCTCCACTCCTCCAAATACCCATTGACCTTCAGCTTTATGGCCCCGGTGGTACTTCCGGCGACCAAACTTCGATTCGTCAATCTCGACAATCTTAGCTTCGCCTCCTAAAAGCTATTCAATAAAAAAAAAAGACAAAAAATTCATAAATAAATTTCATACCGATTTTGCCGTGGTTGTCATACATTTTGGCAACAACCACTTCGAAGTGAAATGAGTTCCAGTCAGCGATACTCGTTTCACATAGCTTCAAAGTATTCCCGATGAAACTGAGTGGGAGGTTCTCTACCCACAAACGAGAAAACAGCACAACTTGGCGTAACGACAAGTGCGAATGCTCAAAAAAAGTTTTTGAACGAATCGACAGCCTTGCGTCGCATTCTTGCTGTTTCTTTTTGTTTGAACAGGCATGTTTTTTGCGACACCTCCACTCATACCCGTCACATCGATCCTTCCGTCGGCTAAGTTTCATGGGGGTGCTCCCTACTGGACACCGAATTGCTCCTTCAGTGGCAATCAATCCCCACTCCTGTAGCTTCTGTATGGCCGTCAAAGGCACACACTCCGCATTTTCTCCTCCTCTGGGCACAATAGGGCATTGCGACTTCAAAGTCACGGCGCAAAGAGGTTTGTTTTACCAAATACTAGTCAAAAAGAAGTCCGTACGACGTCCAAATGACCAAATTGCGACCGAATTGGACTTATGAGTAAAATGAAGTTGGAGAGAGAAAAAGTGAATGAAAAGTGAAAAGAGAGTGAGCGATATATCTATCGATTGTAATCGAAATAATAGTGGTATTCAAGCAACAGTGCAAACGCAGTGTGCAATATTTGCACTTGTCAGATTGCGTACAAAAAAAGCAGTGCAAATATTGCACACTGCGATTTGCACTGTTGCTTGAATACCACTAATTATTTCGTTCTCATTCCCATGAACTTGTCTTGAAATGAAAAAAGCATTTTCGATGAAATGTCGTTTATTAAATGAAATGCAAATAAATAATAGACTTAATTCGAAAACATTTCTCGATTGCAAAGAGCGAAACACATATGCCAGCCAAAATTTATGGTAAAATCGTTCCTTCTACCTCTTATTTTTTCATGGGCCTTTCCAATTAAGAAAGATAAAATAAAATTTTATTAAATAAAAATATTTTTCCATACAAAACGCTAGGTCTAAAGCAGCTGTTATACGAACAAAGATGGAGAAGCGTAAAATGCGACCACAAAGTCCAAATTACTTATTTTTCTGACCAAATAGGTAACATCGACTTTGACATTGCGACCTATAAGTCAAAATTCCCATTTTAGGTATTTGCGACTTTAATGTCACAAAAATTTCTGAACTAAAGTGCTCTATTAGCGCTTTTCGACTTGAAATAGCCCCTTTATGCCATTTATTACATAATTAAGCGCTAATAGGTAATTTCGACCTATTAGAGCATTTTGAAATCTGTTCGACCTATTAGGGCATTTTGACGTAAAACCGACCTGAAAGTAAATAATTCGACTTGATATTTCACACACACACTCAAATGTGGCATTTCACGCCATGCTGTGATAGTGCAATGTGAAACCTTTGTTTTGCTAGATGCTGACGTCACATATGATTTATTTCATAAAGGGCTAGAGTGGAATTATTTTCTGCGATCTATTATTTCTATGTCGTTTAATTTGTTGTATTTTTCTAGAAACAGAATTAATTTCAATGAAAGGTCTATCTATCAAAGCTCTACACAAATTCAATGTACAATTTGTACGATTTAATTTCAACATACTTCGATTTATATTATACAATAGGCACTTTTAAATTAACGGCAATATGCCAATCAAACATTGAATACTAAAAATGTTTATTTCAAAAAATTTCGGCATATGAGGTCGCAGATGCGCATACTAACTTCAGAAATTTGTGGCGCATTCATTGCGTCAGAAAAGTTTATTACAGGCATTAACTCGTTAAACAATTAATTTATTCTTGTGTATTTTTACGACCAAGATAATTTTAAAATTTGTTTTTGAACATGCTTCTTTGGTCTGGATTCTCTTTTAATGCAATTGAAAATTTTTTTTCCAATTCATCCTTCTTCACCCGACGTTTCGGCGGTTTTATTTCGCCATCTTCAGGGGTATTTATTTTAATCAATTTTTGCTAAAAACAACATATAATTAACATTTTTATACATTCACTGTAAAAAAACAACAAATTCACCTTCAAAAACTTTCCATGTAAGCATAACATACATTATCTAATCTTTTAAAATAACGAAAAAAACAACGAACAAAATTAAACAGAAAAACTTTTGGCGCTAAAAAGACAAAATTTTATTTTTTATAATTTGGTATTTGTGTATATTCGGTTAAATGTGCTGTTAGCTCTGTGTGCGAAAGCTATGTTTTCTGTTGGTAACAAATCGCTCAAGTTTTTGTTGTCCGTCAGCTCTGGAACAAATGGGATTTTAAAAAACTTTTTGTTATTGTTTTCGTTCGTTTCTTTTCCGTTGAGATTCTTGTTTTTATTTTGTAGGAATAGCTCTTTTATCATCTGGTTTGGATAATTGTTGTTTTTGAGGATATCTGATATTTTCTTTTTGTTTTTTCCTTAAATTTGTTGTCACTTATTGCCATTGCTTTATTTATTAGGTTTTTGACGGTGTTAATTTTTTGTGAATTTGGTTGAGTTGAAAAATAATTAATTAGACGTCCAGATGCAATTGGTTTGGAAAACCAATCCATATGTAAGTCATTTTGGCTTCTATGGATTTCCGTATCTAAAAAGGCTATTTTCTTATTTTCTTCCCTTTCCAAGGTAAATTGAAGTTTTGGATGATAGCGGTTAAATGTCTCTAGGATTCTATCTGCGTCATTTTTATTCACCATAGCAAGTACGTCATCAACGTATTTTGTTATATATTTTATCTGAATATTATTTTCTTTTATCAGAGTCTTTAGTGATTTTTCAAAAAGATTGTCCATAATTATGTTCGCTATTGTCGGTGACAATGAGTTCCCCATAGGAATACCAAATGTTTGCTGATAAAGACTGCCCTAGAAATAACTGTCCTTTTGTTTTTTTTTATTGCAAAAAAACCAATGATGTTTTTTAAAAATTCTTTCAGTTTATTATTAAGTGAACATTACAAAATAAATAAAAATTTTAATTGCACTGAAAAAATACACTTAAAAAAAATTATACACTTTTTTATTAAGGTCCTCCATTAGGTTTTTTACCGACCTTTCGTTCACCTTAGTGTATGCCCTACGCCATTTATGTCGAAATATTTTGATGTTCTTCGCAGCTTATTTGGTCTTCTTAAGGTTCCTTTTCATTAAAGCCCAATATTTTTCGATTAGACGAAGTTCGGGGCAATTCGGAGGATTTGCTTCTCTTGGTACCACAGTGACATTATTGGCTTTGTACCAATCCATCGTTCTCTGGGCGTAGTCAGATGTTGCTAGGTCAGGCCAAAATAGTACTGAACCTTGGTGTTGACGTACAAAAGGCAGCAAACGCCGGTCCAGACACTCTCTGATGTAAATTTCGGTGTTGATTGTGCGATCCGTCACAAATTCCTTATTTCGAAGGCCACATTTGCAAATGGCCTGCCACACCATGTATTTCTTTGGAAATTTGGTATGTTTTTCGGTAGTAAATTTAGAGGATGCTCCACCCCTTCTAACCGCAGTATAATATCCGTGTCCAGGTAACTGCTTGAAATCCGTTTTGCAATACGTTTCATCGTCCATGATCACGCAATCAAATTTGGGCAGGTAATCGCCATACAGTTTTCGAGCCCTCCTCTTGGCTTCGGCGTCCTTTTCTTCTGACCTATCAGGTACTTTTTGTACTTTATAGCTCCTTAGGTTGTAAAATTTTTTAATCCGTTGAACACTTGACTTCGATGTTCCCGCTTTTGATTCCATATCACGAACCGAAGTGCCTGGATTCTGATTAAACATCCGCTTAACGTTCTGGACCATCGCTTGGTTCGCTGGACCACTTTTTCTTCCTGATCCTGGTGTTTCTGATAAAGGGGTAAGCTGTCTATATCGTTTTATGGTCCTACCGACAGTTGTTTCGCACACGCCAACTTCCTTAGCGATCTTTTTGTACGTGGTGTTTGGATTTTCCAGGTGATTGTAAATAATTGCTTTCCGCTTTTCTTCTTGTTGAGACGACATCTTTTCAGTAGCTCTTTTATTTTACGAGTGAGTATTTTTTTTTTTAAATCTGCAATATTTATACTTTATTTAGGTACCAAATATGTTGGTATAGAGTTAACAATTTTTTATAAATAGCCTAAAAACAAAAGCACAGTTGTTTCTGGGACAGACCTTAAATTTTATCGTCGAATTTGAAGTAGTTGTTCTCCTTTAAGCAAAAATCCAGAATTTCATGAAACTTATTTCTTTTTATTTGCGTTATTTTTTCAATTTTTTCCCAATTCTTCATTATGATTTTAATCGCTAGGTGGGTCAAAATATTTGTGAAGAGTGAGATTATATCAAGTGAGATAAGTACTTCGTCTTCATCAATTTTATAGTTTTTAATTTTTCGCATAGTTCTATTGAGTTTTTTGTGTTGTATTTATATTAAGAATTTTGCCAATATGTTTGTTAAGGTTGTAGCATGGTACCTCAACGGAAGATGAAATGGGTCGCAAAGGTATGTTTGCTTTGTGAACTTTGGGGAGTCCATATAGTCTGGGGGGATTCGCGGCTGAGCAAAATAGTTTGTGTTTTTGGTAGTTGTCAATTTGTTTCGATTTAAACAGATCGTTCACCAGAGCATTGTTTCGTTTTTGTAGTTTTTCTGTTGGATCTATTCTGCTGCATTTATATGTTGATTTGTCTTCTAGGAGTTTTTCCATTTTTCTTTGATATTCCTTCCATTTTAAAATAACTGTTTTGTTGCCTTTGGCTGAAGTGGTAATAACAATGTCTGATTTATGTTGTTTTATACAGTTTTGAGTGTCTTCGTGAACAGCTAGAATGAACTTTTCCCGTTTTGTGTTTGTCAAATTTCGTTTGTATGAAGCTATTCTATATGCCCTTTTGGCTCCTCGTTAGGTTTTTCTCAATTTCATTCTTAACCCCTTCCCGCATGAATTATTAACGAAATGAAAAAACAAATATTTTTCCTCCACAATAATGATTTATTGGGCTCAATTAAAGGAAAAATTTATTAAATTGAATCTTTTTTAGGTTTATAACAGAAGTGGTTATAAATTAAGATACATTGAAAAGGTAGGCAAAACATGCCAGGAAACCCAAAACTTTCAATGTTCATACCATTTTACTCTTAAGAAGGTTGAAAAGAGTATGTGTATATAAATAGAAATATTTTTGTCGCACTCTTTACCCCCCATTTTTTATATTATAACAAATTTCAAATGTGATAGTTTTTTTTTTTTTAATTCTTCTCAATGACAAATGTTAGACAAAAGATCATATAATGTGGACTACGGCCATATGTCAAACGAAATCTATTAAAATTCCGTTAGTTAATGCCATGCTTATTTGGATTTCGGTTTTGTTTTAAGTACAGGATTTTTCATCTGGCAAGGAAAAAAATATAAACTTTTGCGTCCATATATGGCTTCGTATGCGAGAAGGGGTTAATGTTTTGGATCGCTTGCTCTACGTCTGCTATAATTTTAATAGGATTGGTGGACCGGTAGTGCAAATTTTTTCCCCAAAAACAACATCCAACATATTTCCCATGGGAAATCTATGTTTGTTGTGTTGACAAACCAGCTCGGATTTTCCTGGAAGCCCAATTCCTTAAAGGTGTGTCTTTTTTGTTGTTGAATTTTTTGGTTATGTCTAATCCTTGTAGTTCTTTTTATGTGTTTAAACGTTTCTAGTTGTTTTTTCATAAATCCATTGTATTCATTGTGTTTAAATTCTGTTCCAAGTATATTTTTATTTGGAAAATTATCTTCCTTGTGCTTTTTATCATCAAATGTGTCTGTTCTATTTCAACGTTTAAGAGTTTTCCAAACATTTTTCGATGATTTTGTTAGTTTTGCCCCATAGTGTTTTGATGGTAAAGAGTGATTTTGTTTTTGTTGTAATGTGTTTCAGATGATTTGGTGTAAATCCATACCTTCTGTTTTGTATAAGAAACTCCAACCTCTCCTCCAGTTTGGCTGTTTTTTTGTTGAGTCTGCAATAACCCTTCATGTTGCTGCATACTTCAGTGTTGTATTTTAAGTGAATGTGTCTAAAAAATTGCTTAATTATGTTTGTTGTTGTATTTGTTGGTATTATGCAAAAACCAATTTTCCTTAATATCGGCTGGCCCCCCGATGTTTATTATTGTGTATTTTTACGTCCAAGATAATTTTAAAATTTGTTTTTGAACAGGCTTCTTTGGTCTGGATTCTCTTTTAATGCAATTGAAAATTTTTTTTCCAATTCATCCTTCTTCACCCGACGTTTCGGCGGTTTTATTTCGCCATCTTCAGGGGTATTTATTTTAATCAATTTTTGCTAAAAACAACATATAATTAACATTTTTATACATTCACTGTAAAAACACAACAAATTCACCTTCAAAAACTTTCCATGTAAACATACATTATCTAATCTTTTAAAACAACGAAAAAAACAAGTAAAGAAGTTTACATCGGCAAAGCCGATTGCACACATACCTTTTCCTCAGCTAAAAATATGTTAAAACATTACCCTCCTATCGCGGTCGGGTAAAAAGAAAATGTATCAATGTATGTAATTTATTTACGTATTTCGTTTAAGTAAGTGTGCAATTAGGTAAATTCTTGTCGTTTTTGTTTTTTTTTTAAGAGGGGCAATCTTCTATAAGATGTCACCAAAATCCTGGTTAATGTTCCAGAAATTTATGACATGTACGATTTGAATTTTCTGCTACTACCCTAATTTGGGCTTACGCGCGAACAACGCTCATGCATATACCGGACTCGCAGAAAAAGTCACCTACGTACTAAACCTTAACCTCTTTAGACGTCGATTCCCAAGTAATGTTCTGTTGTAAAGAAACATATCTGTGGCCATAAATTAAAGTAGCTTAAGTCAACATAAACCGAAATTAAAATTCAATTGCATGATAATTCACCTTTTTACGATTTTTGCAAAGTTTTTTGATTTTAGTTAACATAATGAATTAAGTTTTTCAACCATTTATGCATTTATCAAAAAAAAATTAAGTACAGATATACATAGGTGCTAATACACTATATATTACTATTTTTGTATGGCACCATATATCTGTCATAAAGCTGTGCCGTATAATGTGTGCCTTATCACACTGTATGGCAGAGGTTCCATACTTTCATGGTATTTTCATATGACACCAAATGATATATATGGCACGGCTAATATGGCAATCACATTGTATGACAGAAAAAATGCCATATATATAGCAATTTGTCATATAGTGCAATAGCTCCTTATGGTACTACTAATGATTTTATATGAAATTCTTAAAATAACTACACAGAGAAAAAAATAACTGTAAATTATACCAATTTCGCTCTTAACCCAACAATTTTCGCTCTTAAAATGATCTCAAGAGTTTTTAGCTTTTAACCCAACAATGTTATCACTGTTATTTTTTTTAAGAGCGAAATTGTTGCGTTAAGAAAGGTGGCTTTTAAAACTTCCGAGCGCGAAAACGGTGGATTTGAAATGCACAGCTTTTAAAATCTCCAAAAGCGAAAATTTTGATTTAAAATTGAAAACTTTTAATAATTTCCAAAAGTAACACTGTTGATCAAAAATGCACAGCTGTAGATAATCCTCCTCTTAACATAACACCAAAAATAGCCTTCGGATGGACTTCATCCGATTTTGTCACTCCGTTGTCGTGACTGCTTTCGCAATGCTTAAAAAGTTCTAAGGAAGAATAAATGTCTTATATGGCCTATTTTATAAAACAAATGAGAATTATACCGAACGAAAAGAAATGTCTTTAAGTGCTTAGTGCTCTTAACTTAAATAGTTTCGCTCTTAACAAATTCAATAAAATGTAGTTGGAATAACAGTTTAGCTGTAAAAATCCGAACTTTAAATGCGAAAGTATTTAAATCTACGAATTCACTATTAAAGTTACTACTTTCACTCTTAAATGATAGCCAAGAGCGTTTTCATTGTTGGGTTAAAAGCTAAATCCTTTAGATTCAAGAGCGTTTTCTCTAAGAGCGTCGCACTCTTGAATTTACTACGTGTTTTTTTCTCTGTGTAAGCAGATGATTTCTTAAAAAATTTTTATACCTTTTCAGTTTTGTTAAATAAGCTTGTGTCTACTTAAATTCGACAAAAAATGCGATTTCGGTTAAAATAATTAGTAAATTTTTGAAAGAAATCTTAAACAGCGCGATTCTTAAAGCACCTGGGAATAAATTCCCTGGGAATTTACGTTTCTCAAGTCTTTAGCCTTTTGTTAACGGATTTGAGCTATAGAAAAATAAATCCCTATACGCAGTATCTCAAATCATGGATTTTTGACATAAGCTACTTTAGCTTGTGGCAATTTGTTTCAATTTTTTTATATTTCATCATTACTACATTTGTTATGGGAGAAAGTTCCAGATAATGCGTCTAGCTTTACGTCGCCGTCAACTATTAGTTTTAAGAGAATTTCGCAATTAAGGCTTTCACCATATACTGACATCACAGAGCCTAAAACAATTGGAAAAATAGAAAATTAACTAATTAAAATCAAATTGCGAATGTTTACTTTTTTATTTCCTCTAGAGTAGCACCGCTTTCCTTAAAAGAGCTTATTATCGACTTGATGCGATTCCTCTGTTCACCCGTTGCAATATGGATAATAATTTTATCCCACGCTCAAGGGCGTAGCCAGGATCTGAATTAGGGGGGGCCGCCAAAAAAATTTATTAAATGAAAAATCAACACTTGTTGTTTTAAATAGTACTTTAAGAAAATTTTGTTTTATTTATGTATGTATGTACATATACTACCAAGAGACTAGCCAGGATTTTATTCGGGGGGGAATGCCATCAGGCAAATGCTAGCCGGCGAGGGTTTTCGGCAAAAATGTTGATAACGGCTTCTTCCAGCTCTTTTGAATGTTTCTTAACGTAGGTCCTGTGTACACTCAACATGCATAAGCCATTGTTTGACTCCAAAAAGTACAAAATAGAAATTTCCCAATTCCAACACTGGTTACTACATTCATCGCGCAACGTTGAGAGTTGCCAGAAATATCGAAAAATTTGTGCTATTAAAAAGGGTTAGACGGCTTTTACATTGATCGATTGTCGGCCAGCAGCTCTCATCGATTTTTGCGTGTGTTAGCAAGGGACGAAAGTGAAGCGGTCAAAACCGTTTGTTTAGCCGTGCCACACGATTTTTATGCCGATTTCGGTTGCTTAAAAACTGTGCAGTGTGTAAGAAAACGCCGACGGAAGACGATTTCAAAAAGGAATTCGAAAAAAATCGTTAAAATCGCATCGACAATCGATCAATGTAAAGGCCGACTTAGCAATTTCAAAGGCCAAAACACAATTAGGCTGCCTGCAGACAACCGCTCGTCTGCTGGCAGCCTTGGTGTTCAACAATTGCGACTGAGAGTGTAGAAAATTTGAGTAGCTCTATAAATTTGTATGTGGTCTGTTATAACTCATTTAACAATTATTTAAAACAAAGTATGCGCAGAGTTTTATCAAAATACTAATTTTTATGTCGGCAAAAATTATTTTTCCAAATTATTGTTAAAATTTTTTTCTAGGCGTGCTCGCCCCCCCTGCCCGCCCCCCCTGCCTACGCCCATGCCCACGCTTAATGTGAAATAAACAAAAAAAAAAAAAAAAATCAAATAAATAATAAAAATTTCAATAAAACAACTAACGGTCATCTGGAATTCCCGTAAGCATGGGCTCTGTTGACGCATTGTGGTCATTTTATGTAGTTCGCCTTTTAATGTATCGACTTCCTTGCGAAGCGAACTACATATTTCTTCTACTTTTGATAAATTTGTAGAAATCTCATCCAGTTTTTTTTTTCAAAGTAATGCACTTTGTGGTCATCCATATTAATAAAAGGTACTGAGCTGTGATGGAAAAGATGAGGAATCTTCTATAAGATGTCACCAAAATCCTGGAAAAATGAATTCCCAGGGAATGTTTTTCTAGGAACTTTCTGAATCGGGTTGAAAAATAATTAAAGTATGAAATTCTTAATACAATTTTTTTTATGTTTGTCTTTCATGGTTTTAATTTGAGATGAAAAATATTTCATAAAAACCAAACAGAAAATATTTTAGGCCAAATAGGCAATATCTCAAAACATCGATTATTACTCATAGACTTGAAAAGTAAATAAATATTCCATCGTGGTAGCTGTAAACAGTTTTATATACAATGTGATTAAGATCACACTTGTTCGAGAAAGCCCAATCTATTTGGGTAGATATGTTTGTGGTAGCTGTCCTTCTATCCAGAAGCGATAAGAATCCTCTATTATTAAATTCGATTTCAATAGCACTTTTATCATTAGTTATTCTACATAAATTGAAATCTCTCAAAATTATTATGCTGCTAGAATGGTCGTATTTTCGGATTTCATGTAAGTTGTGAAATATCAATTCATAAGCGCTTATTTCAGGATATCTTGTACTTCTATATATTATCATACACAATTTGTCTTTAACTTTGAATCCCAGGATTTCTAAAACATGTCCAGATGACGGTGTTTGGTATCTATTTGAAAATAGAAAATTGACCTGCACTGCTAAAGTTTTCCTTTGTATAAACCATGATGCCGCGTGCTCTTCTTTTAGTTCCATCAGATCCACCTAAACGCACTAAATTTTTAAACCCGGCAATGTCGAAGTTTTCACCACGTATAGTCCATGTTTTGACCAAACAGAGCACATCGCACTCACTTAAAATTTTGTCATTGCGTAAATCATTTATGTGAGCATGTAGACTTTGAATGTTTTGATAATACAATTTTGTATTTGTAGAGTTAACAAAATTGTAATGCAGCAACAATGATTTTGCAGTTCTCAGATTACACAGCCACACAAAAAAAATTTTTGGTTTGATCTGGGTATATCACTACCTCTACCATATGTTTTCGGGGTCGCTGATTCCAAATCCGTTGCCCGTTTTGCTCCATCAGATCAGCATTTTGCCATAACCTCAAAAAACCTCAATTCGAGCTATTAAAATTTAATATCGTGGACAAATTTTTTTTTCGTTCTGATCTGGGTATCTGATTACTTCTACTATATGTTTTCGGGGTCGCTGATTCTAAATCCGATGCCCGTTTTGCTCCATCAGATCAGCATTTTGCCATAACCTCAAAAAACCTCAATTCGAGCTATTAAAATTTAATATCGTGGACAAATTTTTTTTTTGTTCTGATCTGGGTATCTGATTACTTCTACTATATGTTTTCGGGGTCGCTGATTCTAAATCCGATGCCCGTTTTGCTCCATCAGATCAGCATTTTGCCATAACCTCAAAAAAAACTGACACGTAATAAGATTTGGTAATCTAATGTTTTGTGGAATAATTGTACCGTCGGCATTGGCGTTACCCGATGCACACCGCGGGGAGGTTGCACGATCGGGTTTTGTGCATCATTGAGCCCTTATTGGGGCTGTTTTTTAAAGCTGATGATATAGAATATTTTTTAGTCGGTCTCCATCTTTGAGCTGTATCGGGTTCTTTTCTCTTCAAATGACCTATGTAAGGGATTCCTTTTACGCTTTTTGACCTGCCCAAGTGTTTCTCTTTTGAGCATCCAGCAAAAATCTGCCAACATATTAACGTCCCATCGTCCCTGATAGCGAGTTTCCATAACTTTGATATCTTGATGAAAACGTTCCCCCTGTTCTTCACTAAAGTGTCCCAGGTTATCGGGAAATTGGTCAAGATGAGAGTGCAGAAAATGAAGCTTTAAGTTCATCAAGCATCCCAGTTTCTCGTAGTTCTTTATCATGTTGGCAACTAACTTCTTATACTCTGGACTTTTTCGGTTTCCTAAGAAATTTCGTGCAACTTCTCGAAAACTTTTCCAAGCTGCTTTTTCCTGATCATTCATCTTACTTATAAAGTCATTATCTCTGAACAATTTTCGAATTTGAGGACCATCGAACACCCCTTCTTTAATTTTGGCATCAGAAACACGAGGAAACACGGTTTGTAGGTACTTGAAACATTTACCTGTTTTGTCTAGAGCTTTGACAAACTGTTTCATGAGACCTAGTTTTATATGTAAAGGAGGAATTAGAATTTTCGTAGGGTCTACTAGGGACTCATTCATGACATTTTGCGACCCAGGTGTAAGGGAAGCTCTAGTTGGCCAATCTTTAACCTTGTAATGGTTTTCTCTGTTTCTACTATCCCATAGACACAAGTAGCAGGGATACTTAGTAAATCCGGACTGCTGGCCGAGCAACATAGTTATTATTTTTAAATCCCCACAGATTTGCCATCTATGGAGGTCGTAGCCAATTTTTTTTAAAAGAACTTGCATATTTTCGTATTTTTCCTGCATAACAGTTGAATGAGCTATTGGTACAGGAGCATAGACGTTAGTATTATGAAGTAACACTGCCTTAATACTTCTTTTCGATGAATCGATAAACAGGCGCCAATCGGTTGCTTTGTAGCAATTTTTTTTCAGTTCATTCATTAGTCCATTAATATTAGTGCAATATGCAAGATCCCCATCCTTAGAAAAATATTTCCGAAATTCTGACTCTCGATTTCGGTACTCGGATACTTTTGTACCCGGTTCTAGAAAATTGTGTTGCTTAAAAAAAGAAGCTAAAAATTCTGAACTGTCTTTTGGCAAGCCTAAATTTCGTACAAGGTCGTTTAAGACAGGCTGTGAAACCAGAATTGGGACACGTTTTTCAGTATTTTCAACATAGTCTGATTCTTCATCGGAACAGTTGGTTTCTGGGTAACATTCGTCATCTTCCATTATTTCATTAGGTTCAATTACGTTCAGATTCTCGAGAACAGTTTCTTTATTGTCCTTGTCATATAAAATTGGACTCTTTACTGAAGACACTGTCTTATAGACAATGTTATGTTTATTCCTTATAGTTAAATTCTTACTTACATTGTTCGAACAAAAAAAAGCAGTCTTCTTTATTGTCTGGTTGATTCCATTCTGCTGGATTACTAAATTTAATTGCCTTTTTTACTTTTTTCGACCGATTTAACATTAATCTACAAGAATTACATAATATGTTGGGAACATAACGGTTTTGAACAATATCCAATTTAAAAATTTCCTTGTATGTGGCTTTAATATCATCATCTATGGGCTTCCTCAATGAGCTCACTTCGTATTTGCAGCAAACGTAACAAAACACATTGCGATCGCTATCACACTTGTGAGATAAAGTGTTTTTTTCTTTTATTTCTTGTAATATTGTACTCCACACTAGCCAAGTCACCAACTAATGTAGAGCTGCGGTCGCATGATAACGACGCCTGCGGGCCCGCTTTCGCACCCTGACCAGCCGCCGATACTGGGGTATCCCTCCCCTGCATCGTAAACTTCTTCCTTACTTTTGCCATGAAGGCATATTTCTAAGTTGTATACATATCTTATATGTCCAGTTTTATAAACCAAATGAGAATTATAAACAACGTAATGAAATTTCTGGTTGCTTAATTCAATCAAACGCATATTTGAGGTCTTTCAAAAGTAAGAGAGTTAGCTACCACAGGAAGAAGTAGATTCGTAGTTCCGAGTCCAGTTACTACTACATACTTGCTAGATAAATGTAACTCCTTACTGCCAACCGAGGCATCTTAATCATATTTCATTTACATATTTGGAATCAGCATCAGAAAATAAAAAATGCATTTATTTTCCGAGTTTAAAACAAAAACCGAATTTTGGGCCATTAGGGGGTTGAAGGGGGTGAATAGCGGAAAATTGAGCGATCAAAATAAATTTTGAAGGTCATTTTTGGATTCAGCGCATCAAAATACATAGGAATAGGTGGGTCTATATTCTGGCACATGACATTTTTTTTTTTTGTGGCTGTCAATAGCTCGAATTTAGGTTTTTTGAGGTTATGGCAAAATGCTGATCTGATGGAGCAAAACGGGCAACGGATTTGGAATCAGCGACCCCGAAAACATATGGTAGAGGTAGTGAGATACCCAGATCAAACCAAAAATTTTTTTTTGTGTGGCTGTGTTATCTATCTCCAATTTAACTTTATCAGCTGAAGTCATTTTCTTTGGTGGCGTAAAATTACCTAATATGTAGAGACCAGCGGCGGAAGTTGATCTACTGCAAGCTACATACAACGCTGCTCTGCTTATCCTGTTATTATTAAGATGTACGGCAACTTTGTTAAACGTTGCGCCTTGGCTCTTATGTATAGTTATCGCCTCAGCTGCAACTACTGGAAACTGTTCTCGTACAACATGTATTTTGTCAGCATTTTTGTATTGAAAAGATCGCTTTATTTTAAAAATCGGAGTCAAGAATTCATCATATGAATGTCTATGTTTCGACCTTGTAAGTGCCCCAACGTCTTGCTCTGGAAATTTAATCCACAAGGTTGTCGCACTCATTTCCATTAACACACCTGTGGCGCCATTTACGAGTCCATCATTAGTATCTATATTTGCGGTTACCATATATTTTATAGATATTTTTAATAAAAGTTCATATGGTAGACCTTGTGTGTCAGAAGTTTTAAGATTTTTAGTTCTATTAAGTATTTCAGACTGACGGGCTACACCAAGATCTTTAATAGAGTCTTTTGCTATGGAAAGAAATTCAGATGCATTTACTGTAGCTAATTTTATTGAATTATACTCAGCTGCGTCAGCACTAATAAAATAAATGAATTGAATCATTTGGAACGTCTTCCTTACGTACAACTCTACTCTTCAGCAATTCAATATCTTCTGGTGTCATATTTCCTTCAGAAAGATTATTAAGGGCGTTGGCGAAATGCACATCCTCTCTTTGCCGCATAATTTCTGTTAGTTCAAAAAATTTAAACGAGTCCCATAGTGCTGCACCAGATATCACATTGTAAGGATCTGCTGAATTTGGACAAAAAATCCATCTATCTCCCACAGGTGAAAGTTGTTTTAAGTCTCCAAACACTACAATAGGTATTGCCCCAATTGGTTAATTACACCTAAAAATTTGCCTCAGTCTGGAATCCAAATATGAAAACATTTTGGCTCCGACCATTGATATTTCGTCTATTACTATAAGCTTAACATCAGCAAGTTTTGAAAATATTGTGTTTGCAACATCAGCACTTAAAGGTCTTAGACCGTTTGAACTTTGACTTACTGGCAAAGAAAAAATAGAGTGCAATGTACACCCATTTATGCCAAATGCAGCTTTCCCTGTTGGTGCTGTTAACAAAACTTTAAGCGTTTCTGGATTGCTTTGAGGAATGCTATTGCAAAGCTTGGTAACAGACTGGTATATTGTTGAAATAAGCCGACTTTTCCCAACTCCAGCACCCCCACCAACAAATTCAAAAAATTTAATGTTACATTTAACATTATACAACAATTGTTGAAAATATTTTCTTTGCTTTAAATTTAATTGTTGAATTTGTTCACAAAGAACATTTTCGGGTATTGACGGTGGTAGTTTTATAAGGTTTCTTCCATTCTCCTCATCGCCATTAACACCGTTTTGGTCTTCATTAACATCTCCAAACATATTTATGTTCGGACCGACTTCCGGAAAAGCCATACCTCTAAACTCGTCGTCAAGAAGATTAGTGTCTGTAACAAAATCATCCACATCGTTCACATTAATGAAATCTTCATTAAACCGGATATCTGAGATTATGGAAGCTAAATCGATATCTTCAAGAGCGTTGTAGCGTTTTCGGTTATCATCTATTAACTGCTTGTTACGAATATATGTTTGCCTATTGCAAATATCCAATAACTCAGTTTGTTCGTTTCGCCAAGGAAAATACAGCATTATCATCTCTCTAAAAAAGTCCTCCTCTGAAGTCTCTATATCGAATCTTCTATATCGAACTACGCATGGTTTTCTTCTTTTTTGCATATATCCAAGATTATTCTTCAACTTAACCATTGTACGCTGGGGTATTGATTCGGGTTCATTTTCTACATAGTCATCATTTACTTCCCTTCTTCCTAGATGCTTGCAAAATCTATAAGTAGCAGCTACATCAGCTAAGCACAGGTTTTCGATAACATCAGGCCTGTTAATGTAGTGATCAAGAAGATTTGTGCAAAATACGTCTCCATCATTGCCATTTTCTATAAGCTGTTCTAAATCGTGCTTGGATTTTAGAATTCTAACACGGTTTTCTGGGCTACTTGTGTTAATGAAGATTTCAGCGTTGCTGCTCTCTGTCATATGAAGACCAAGTAATCCATAGGCTGCCTCTTGAGCTGATATTTGCGTACCATTTATAAACTTATTACCCAAATGTTGCAATTTTTGTTTTACCGTGAAATTGCCGTTTCTTATTTCGTCCATGGTCGCGCGAAGAAGAAGAGAAACTCCACGGTTTGACTTGCTAATGTAATTGATTATATAGCAGCAGCACGCATAAGGATCAAGTATAAACTGTATGTCCATATTTGCCCTATCCAATAATTTCTGAATTGTAAGCGTTTAAATTTCTGTCAGAAAATTTTCTCTACAAAAGTAATTTCGGTCTTTTAAGACCTACTTTTATAATTTCTTTATATTCCTCATATGATGAAATGTTAACTTCCTCGTTATGAAGAAAATTTTGAAAATTATTAAGGTACTCTTCTTGCTCTGGAGTGAAACAACTTCGGCTTTTATTCAAAAACGTTCTAATTTTTAAATAATTTTCTTTATTATTACTTGACGGGGGTGGATCATCTTCTTTTAAAGGCAATATTAATTCTGTTTGTGGCATTGGAAAATATGGTATGTCGAAACGGCATACCTTCTGTCCTCTAATTTCTCTTTGACAAGTTCTGCTGTGTTCATGTGTTTGGTATGCAATATATTGTTGTATGTCTGGATTAACGCCTTTAGTCGAAATAAACTTATCAACAAATGCAATTACCGGGATAACACTGTTCATGTCAGTCACATCAAGTCGTGGAGCGTTACTAAGCCAGTACATACCATGCGAATGCGGAGAGCCTCTTTGTTGAAATTCTATGCGCCAGTAGTAATGAAGAACTACGTTATCTTCAAATATACTGTTATACAATTTCGATACTCTCTAAATCTATAATCAAAATAGCGAGCGCAGGTTACTGGATCAGATCAAATTAATCTGTATTTTTCATCAGTTTGAAGTATTTCTGCTGCTTCATCTTCAGTGATTGATTTTTCATCAATAAGTTTACTTAGCACCACAATTAACTCATTCCATCTTGACTCAGCTGCAGATAATGTAATGAAAAATGTTGGTACGCCAAATTGCCTTATCATAGCCAAAACTTTCTTCTTTTCCGCTTCCCAATGTGCTGGTGAGGACCGGATTCCTTTAAGTATATGATACCCATCGTCTTGTTGAACTAAACCGTTCAAATAGTTTTAGACTTTTAGTTTCTTTGCAACAACAAAGCAATGTGTTTGTTTTAGATTTGTTGTTATTATTGTGATATTGATATACACCTTGCAAAAATTTCTGTGACTGAGTTTGCAATCATGTAGACTTTGAGTGGAATTTATTGAACATTTTTGGGTATATAAGCTGGGCATTTTGAATTTATTTTTCATTCTTATCTTCGAAATGAGGTGAGTGTTTGCGTAAAAACAAAGCCATTCTACGCAATAAAAATTATAAAATCCTTGTGAAGGATTCGTTTATTGCGAAGAATGGCAGGATTATTTTATTTTGTTTCTTTTTCAGGAATATCAATCGGCTGGATTTGGCAAAAAGCTGCATCGATGGTCTGCGGGAATTGGCAACGCAGTGCATTGGGCGAAACTACCGCAGGCCATCGAACCGGTTCCAAAGGCGGGCACCAAATAAATACAGAACTGGGGCACAAAACAACAGGACTCCGGCACCAAACCACAGCAGAAGGGGAGAATACTCCGGCATCATCCGAAAAGACTCCAACAAAAACCAATATGACTCCGGTGGAGGAGCAGGCAATGGCGGTCGAGGAGCCAACAGCGGCTGTTAAGGAAGCGGATAATTTTAATAGCGAAACTAACGTGCCTTTGAAATTGGCAAATCTTTGTCTTGAAAGTCCAAAATAAAAATAATTAAATTAAAAATAATAAATCAGTCGGGATAAAATTTGTATTTATTTTATTCAACACTCGTCTTGAACTCGAACGGATGAGTTCAAGACGATCATGCTGTCCTTAATATTCATGCTGTCCCCAACACTTATGCCCCTACACAAAATTTTCAGGTCAATTTAAAGCAGTGATAAGAGAACTCACCGCAAAAATTCAGCTCTCTAAAGCTAGAAACAGTCGGCACGTATCGTATCCTAACGTGTCGTGTCAGCTGATTCTACCCAGTATAGGGGAAATGTGCACTGAGCGAACGTAACCATGATTTTTTTAAAAGGGCGCATTGTTATTCACAGTCCTTTTGATTTTCGAGCAGAACAAAAATTTCAAAAGGAAAATGGTTGAGTCAACAACATTTTTGGTTGAATTGAAAGGAAATACTTATGTTTAATTACATTTCTTTTCGTTCGGTATAATTCTCATTTGTTTTATAAAATAAGAAATATAAGATATGTATTCATCTTAGAACTTTTTAAGCATTGCGAAAGCAGTCACCAAAACGGAGTGATGAAATCGGATGAAGTCCATCCGATGGCTATTTTTTTGGGTCATGTTCAGCAGAGTGCTGTGCTCTATGGCCATTTGCTTTGAACGTTTATTAAATTTTTTTGACATTTCTTCTTGTATAGGTATTTTTTTTTTTTGAATTTTTTTAGAAAATATCTTGTCATTTCAAGTTTGTCCGTGGTTGGTTCAACAAATTAAATTTAAATCCATTTTTGAAAATTATCATTTCAATTCAACCTGTAACATAGTTGATTCAAAAGGAAAATCTTTATTTTTTTCAACAAGAAAAATTGTTAAAATTAAAAATATTCCTTGTTGAAGCTGTTTTGTATGTTTTTCCTTTTGATTTAACCAGTTTTCTAGTTGATTTTTTTCTCTGTGTGTATATCAGTCATAGTGATAGGGGAAAATGCAGATTGCCTCTCACTGACTAAAAGAGTATACGGGCCTATTAAGGAAACACTCTTAGTAATTTTATGGAAGAATGGGAAGTTATTTCGTCAAAAATATTTTCACCTGGTTTTAACCGTTAGAGGATATTTTGTCTAGCTGGGAAATATTCAATTCAAAATAGTGAAAATCAAATTTTCGCGAATTTCGCGGATGGTGGTCTTGATCAAATTTTAACCCTTAGAGGACATTTTGTTTAGCTGCGAAATACTCAATTCAAAATAGTGAAAATCAAATTTATGCGAATTTCGCGAATGGTGGTCATGGTCAAATTTTAACCGTTAGAGGACATTTTGTCTAGCTGCGAAATATTCAATTCAAAATAGTGAAAATAAAATTTTTGCGAATTTCGCGAATGGTGATCATGGTCAAATTTTAACCGTTAGAGGACATTTTGTCTAGCTGCGAAAACCTCAATTCAAAATAGTGAAAATAAAATTTTTGCTAATTTCGCGAATGGTGGTCATGGTCAAATTTTAACCGTTAGAGGACATTTTGTCTAGCTGCGAAATATTCAATTCAAAATAGTGAAAATAAAATTTTTGCGAATTTCGCGAATGGTGATCATGGTCAAATTTTAACCGTTAGAGGACATTTTGTTTAGCTGCGAAATACTCAATTCAAAATAGTGAAAATCAAATTTATGCGAATTTCGCGAATGGTGGTCATGGTCAAATTTTAACCGTTAGAGGACATTTTGTCTAGCTGCGAAATATTCAATTCAAAATAGTGAAAATAAAATTTTTGCGAATTTCGCGAATGGTGATCATGGTCAAATTTTAACCGTTAGAGGACATTTTGTCTAGCTGCGAAAACCTCAATTCAAAATAGTGAAAATAAAATTTTTGCTAATTTCGCGAATGGTGGTCATGGTCAAATTTTAACCGTTAGAGGACATTTTGTCTAGCTGCGAAATACTCAATTCAAAATAGTGAAAATACATTTTTGCGAATTTCGCGAATGGTGGTCATGGTCAAAATTTAACCATAAGTGACGACTTTATTTGGCGGCAAAATACACAACCAGAAGAAGCAAAAGAAAATCATTTTTGTATTCAGATATGAGAATAAGAGAAAGAGTTTTTTTTGTCTAATGTGTAGGATGATGACCATAGTTATAGCGATGTCGCAATTTTTTTTCAGCGAAAGCTTAAGTCTACATAGTAGCTATACACACACCAAATTTCAATAATCTGGGATGTATAGTAAAAAAGTTATCCACGAAAAACGTTAAAAATCGTGATTTTTGAAATTTCTGAACCACTTCCCACTTCCCAAAATTTGTATGCAGTTTTTCGGACATTTACCTGGTCCAAGTCCATGCCAAATCTCAATATGATATCTTTCATGGCTTATGAGTAAATTACGAAAAACTAAAGTGTGACCGACAGACAGACAGACAGACAGACATGGCTAGATCGACTCCTCTTGTCACCCTGATCAAGAATATATATATATGTCTATATCTATCGCGACTCCTTTGGCATGTTACATACTCCGAGCCAAACTTAATATACCCTTTCCTTCGGAAAAGGTATAACAACGAACAAAATTAAACAGAAAAATTTTTGGCGCTAAAAAGACAATATTTTTAAAAACACTAAACACCTATCGCACCTCCACTGTGCTTGTCATTTTCTTATAAACTAAAATGCTAAAGTGTAAATTGCGTTTATTTTGTCTTTGTCTTCTTGGTTGTTCATTGCTGTTGTTATGTTTTCTCTTATCCTAAGGCTCTCCAACGTCAATCTTGTGTTTTCATTTCTATCTATGTCTAATATTCTGATGTTCTCGAAGTCCGCTGTGTGTTGTTTTTCCTTCATGTGCTGTGCTAGTGCAGTTGTCGTCTTTCCTCTCCTAATGTCCGCCTTGTGCTCTCCTATTCATTTTAAAGCCTGAAATCCACTATAGAGTTTCTTATGTAGATACAAAAGTGTAGAGTGCTCAGAATCTACCTTATTTGTGCTCGCTGAAGACCGTCTCAATAATTCTACAGCAATACGCAGAGCTGCCGCCAACATATTTAAAATACAGCTCTACTATGTGCTCCATATTTGTGTATACTGCAGAAGAGTTTTTCTCTAGCGTAGCATAGTAGGTAAAATATTCTTCTGCAAATTAAACAATCATGTTACGCATAGAAGAGCTTATCGCGAAATATGTCGAGGACAGCTGTACGTAGAACTGTAAAATCGTTGATACTATCTTTAGTGTATACAACAAAGGTAGGATCTCTACACTCTATACTCTTTTCTCTACATAAAAAACTCTATAGCGGATTTCAGGCTTAATACTTGACCTCGCCACGTCATTGTTTTTTTTTTTTTTAGAACGAAGTTCTTTATGAAACGATAGCGACAGGGTACCTAGTCGAGAAAAATTTAAAAACCGCTATAAAATCCGTGTTACCTAAATTGAAGTTCGCAAAAAAGGGTGTAATAACCTTTGCAAAAAGAAAGAAATATACATAAATTTACGTAAAATGACTTCCTGATCCGGCTGAGATATTATACTTTTTTAGGCGACACTTATTTCCGACGATATCCCGAAAAAACAATTAATTATTAAATTCAGAAACTACACAGACACATGCCATCATAACTGCATTCAAACAAAACAAAACAATATGTGGTGCTGCCAGACTGAACGTTTTCAGAATAACTCCGATTAGTAGGTTTTTGCAAATATATAAGGGCATTTTAGGTAGCTTTAAATTTTTTTTGGGCTATCAAAGTATACGTCAATTCGTACATAATTAAAACATATTTAAACTCATCGGATGTAATATCGGTGTGAAAAATATCGATACTTTAAAACATCTTTATGTATGAAAATACGCATTTTCGAGACTATCTCATTTGCGATGGAAAACCCTTTACACGTATGCTTTTTCAGTTCCAGTATATTCTGCTTATCTAACTTAGCACTTTGAGGGCTCAACGCTGTTAAAGTAAATTGAAAGGAAGTAACGAGCTCACTACTTTGAAGAAAGGAAATCAGAGTTGAAATTTCGATGACAGGTCGACAGAAATATAGGAAATGTGTGACTTAAATGCAACCCTGTGAGTCCGATTACTTGTAATAAGCGTATGCGTTCAAGTAGCGAAAGTAAGTCAAAGTACTTATTTGTTTTTATACCCAGCGTAAGCAGGGTATCTTGTAACAGCCAGAATTACGCTCCGTAGATATAGACATATATATATATATATTCTTGATCAGGATCAAAAATTGAATCGATCTAGACATGTCCGTCTGTCCGTCCGTCCGTGTCCGGATCTCCTCCAAAACGGCTGGACCAATCAAGTCGAAATGTGGCACACAAGTATATCGGGGTCCGAGTATGATCCTAAGTAAAAATGGGAGTCATCCGCCCACTGCCACGCCCACAAATGAATTTGTTGTGTTTTCAGTAAAATGCTTATAATTTGCGAACCACTCAACACATTTCATTGATATTTGGTGTACTGGTAAACTACGAAAAGGGACATATCCTAGGAAAAAATGGACGCCGTCCTCCTCGAGCCACGCCCACAAATAAGGGTTTATCGTAACTTATGAAGTAAAAGGCGTAGAAGCTTCAAATTCGCAACATAGGTTGACCAAGGTGAACGATAGGTGCAGGAAAAAAAATTTATGTAGCCCGCCCAATGCCACGCCCACAAATGAAGTTTTTTCGTACCATAGTGCGCTAATAATGTCGGGACGCTGAGTATTTCAAAGTCGCGCTTGGCCGACTTTAGCTTTCTTACTTGGATCCACATGTGTTTGGTGTTGGAAATTTACTTGCAGCTTTAGAGCGTAGAGCCCTTTAGCGCCCATGTAAGTTACATACCTGCACAAAAATATTCTACGGCAGCATTTTTGTCTGTATTTGTATGAAAATATCTCTTTTAGCTGCATTCAACTTAGGTGCACATTCGCTTTAACAGTATCCTGTTTTTAGTTTTTCAAATAAAATTTCATGGTAAAATGTTCCTTTAACAGCTCTGTTGAAAATTTATCTTTTGAGTTTCAAACGCTTTCCTATCGACCTATGTTAAAATGCCTTTGCTTTATTAGAATTTTTCAAAAATGTTGATACAAAATTAATAAACCTGGTTTAAGCTCTCATAGCGACTATCATTTGAAAGTTTAAACCATCAAAAAGTTTAATAGTACGTTTCCATATTGTGTTAAATTCTGAAGTGTTAAGCTTTAACACTTCGAATTAACACTACCGTTTCCACTTGCACATTCTACGAAGGTGTTAAAGCTTGGCAGCTGTTCGTGTATTTTCAATTGCAAGTAGGGTTGGTCAGCTTTTCAAGCGCTAAAATCAGTACATTTTTATTTCTGGAGACCTTTTTCATTTTGAAACGGAAATTACACCTTGATGGCGCAGGGGAAGTATACCTGGCTCACATACGTATTCAAAGAAATTTTGTCAAAAATCGTTTAAAAAACATTACAAAAATATTAAAAACAAAGTTTCTTTTACCTTCCATTATCGCTTTTTGTTTTTATTTCATTTTGACAGTTAGATATGCACGAATTTCGATACGATAAATCGAGATTTTCTTATCGAATGAGGTGTTACCGAGGTGTTATTGAGAATAACACTTGGCTTTCGTGTTAAGAATTTATATGGAAAAACACGTACATCGCATGATGTTAAAGGCCGCTTAACACGAAAGCCTCCTTTAACACGTAAATAACACCATATGGAAACGCTCTATAAGCTACGTTGAAGAGGTTTGAGGTTTTTTTTCATTTCATTTTACTAAATTTTTTTATTTCTAGTCAGTTATGAAAGAATTTTCCTTTTATTACAAAAGTTGAGTATGTTTTTTAATAATAAAATTAATATTTGGACGGCGTTCTTTTAAGAATTCAAGTGTTGTTAAAGACATTCTGATATGTTACTCAAAAATACAGCAAAAAATTTCGGGTAGGTGCGTTTTTCGCGTAAGTGCATAAAATTGTCTGGAAAATAATTGAATGCAGCTAAGCAGAATATACTGTATCGCATTTTCGCTTGTGAAAAACAGTTGAAAACAACAAACAGCCTTCTTGTATACATATATTTTTCGATTAATAAAAACATTTGAGTTTTGCGAAAAACCTTGCTGCGAATTATATTTACTAACATTTATAAATACCATAATGAACTTCGTTCTTATCTGGTGTCCTATGACACAACTCAACTTGTTTCCCAGGATATGTCCCTTTTCGTAGTTTACCAGTACACCAAATATCAATGAAATGTGTTGAGTGGTTCGCAAGTTATAAGCATTTTACTGAAAACACATTAAATTCATTTGTGGGCGTGGCAGTGAGCGGATGTCTTCCATTTTTAATTAGGATCATACTCGGACCCCGATATACTTGTGTGCCACATTTCGACTTGATTGGTCCAGCCGTTTCGGAGGAGATCCGGACACGGACGGACGGACAGACGGACATGTCTAGATCGATTCAATTTTTGATCCTGATCAAGAATATATATATATATATATGTCTATATCTACGGAGCGTAATTCTGGCTGTTACAAGATACCCTGCTTACGCTGGGTATAAAAACAAATAAGTACTTTGACTTACTTTCGCTACTTGAACGCATACGCTTATTACAAGTAATCGGACTCACAGGGTTGCATTTAAGTCACACATTTCCTATATTTCTGTCGACCTGTCATCGAAATTTCAACTCTGATTTCCTTTCTTCAAAGTAGTGAGCTCGTTACTTCCTTTCAATTTACTTTAACAGCGTTGAGCCCTCAAAGTGCTAAGTTAGATAAGCAGAATATACTGGAACTGAAAAAGCATACGTGTAAAGGGTTTTCCATCGCAAATGAGATAGTCTCGAAAATGCGTATTTTCATACATAAAGATGTTTTAAAGTATCGATATTTTTCACACCGATATTACATCCGCAGCCCCCGATGAGTTTAAATATGTTTTAATTATGTACGAATTGACGTATACTTTGATAGCCCAAAAAAAATTTAAAGCTACCTAAAATGCCCTTATATATTTGCAAAAACCTACTAATCGGAGTTATTCTGAAAACGTTCAGTCTGGCAGCACCACATATTGTTTTGTTTTGTTTGAATGCAGTTATGATGGCATGTGTCTGTGTAGTTTCTGAATTTAATAATTAATTGTTTTTTCGGGATATCGTCGGAAATAAGTGTCGCCTAAAAAAGTATAATATCTCGGCCGGATCAGGAAGTCATTTTACGTAAATTTATGTATATTTCTTTCTTTTTGCAAAGGTTATTACACCCTTTTTTGCGAACTTCAATTTAGGTAACACGGATTTTATAGCGGTTTTTAAATTTTTCTCGACTAGGTACCCTGTCGCTATCGTTTCATAAAGAACTTCGTTCTAAAAAATTCAATAATGTGCATATCATTCATAAGCGTTTGAAATGCAGACACGAATGAACGCGTCAGCAGTGAATAGCGATACACGATGGCACGAGTCATGGACATGAGTAGGAATTTATACAACAACCACTGTCCACTGCATGCCTGTAGGTTTCAAATTTATATCTTCGCTGACATAATTACACGCTCAATTGCATAAGGATAACGTTAAGAGTAACTATTTTCCAAATTGTTTATTTATTTTTAAACACTAGCAGTTGCTTATGATGAAATTTTGATATACAAATTGTTGTGTTTTCAGTTTACGTTTCATTGTGGTAATACTGCCATTCAGCGGGAGTTTCTTTTGCTATATGGTCCCTGTATGACATTAAATTGTCTCTATTATGAACAAAATTGCAATTGCATATTACGCAACCTCTGCGTAATATTTGCGTTTCGTGCCAAAACTTGTAATGTTTCGGTGCGCTTCGGAATATTGCCGAGCAAATTCTGCAACGTCATTCGATTCCCGTGTCTGACGAATCTACGTATGCCTCTTTGATTATTGCTTGAGCAATATTTGCATTTGCAACACTTGATTTTGGTATCCGTAGGTAATTGGCCATTTTCTTTACGAATTCCTCGTCGCTTACATTTTCGAGCTCTGGAATTTCGGAAAAATTTTGTAATTCAGGATCTTCCAATATCGCATCCGTCATGATTGGGTACCTTGGGTTGTTCCATCTCACGCCTAAAGAATAACATTACAATTTCAATATTTTAATATGTATGTCATAATTGTTATCATCAAATCTCACCATTAGCGGAGGTAATGAATCTTTCGCAATTTTTCTCGTTAAAATGAAGAACTCCTTTTTTCTTGTTTTCGGTTTTCTCCATCTTTTTTTGGAGCAAATGTAATGCTATGGATGCAATTCGTTCGCCCATTTGTATATATCAGCAAATTCTTCTTCAGTATCAGTCAATTCATCATCTTCTTACGAATTGTACAAATATTTTTCTTCAATTACGAAACCTCTTATAGAGTTACACAAAAAGTTCTTAGATTTTTCAACTAATTTACCGTGGTCATTATTTTCATTCAAAGACATAGTAAATATAGCTTCAGCATGCTCTTCCACGCCTCTTAATGAAGTCTGTTCTCTAAAGGCAGCAAGGCTTCTGAGGTAAAACTGTTTCAGTCTTTTTTGGCTATGATTCCAGCAATTCCATTTCGCGATCATATTCATAAAGTGACAAATATCGAGTCGGACTAAGCAAGGCATAAGCTTTGATTCATGGCTCGAAAGCAGTCTGAAGCAATGCGTTAAATAGTCGGACAAAATATTTGCTCTGGCAAAAGCTCGACAGACTGCTCCTAACAATGCCTTTGCTGAAATCTGTTACTATTTCTTTGGGAGCTGGAAAAGATGACCTGTGCATTGATTCAATGCGGAGAAATTCGGATAGCCAAAAAGATAAAGCATTTGTATTTTGTACTGCGGATAACATTTGAAAAACAGGAATAAACGTGTTATTTGGTAACTTTGTGACACACTGATATAAAAATATATACGGGCTTAGATCGCCAGTGGGAAGTTTAATCTTTTTTACAAGTGAGCCAGTTGAGTCAATTGCAACAACGTCGTGATGCCTTTCAAATAAAGCATAGCTGTGAAATTGCGATTACGATTAGTAATCAATTAAATTACATTTTAAAAGGAATTTAATGATTATATAATCCTTATATGAGATTTTTCTGGTAAGTAATTGATTACGAATACAAATAATCAAATTGGAATCACGATTACTTGCGATTACGAAAAATAATCAAAAATAATCAAAAGTTATCAAATATGTAATCCGACTACTTTTGAAGATTATTTTTGATTATTTTTGATTATTTTTATGGTTTTTGTCTGTTAAACTAGCAATTTTCATAAATTTGATTCAAAAAGCAATACAAATATATAAAATACAAATATTTTATTATGAAAAAGAACGAAAACACACAATGCATGATAAAACAAAGAAACCATTTTACTTCAAACTGCTATTCGCCTTCATTAAAACTAATTTTTCAAAAGAAAAATCAGACAGTGACTGCCTTCGTGGAGCATTTACTATGCCGGCAAAAGAAAATAGTCTTTCAACTGGCGCTGATGATGTCAGAGACGTATTAAATGCTACAAAGGGTGCCTTCAACAAGTTGTACTTTTGCAAAATAGTTTCAGCACTTGAATTATCGTTCAAGTAGCAGAAGAGTTGGTATGCCAGCTGCGATCGCTGATCGGGCTTACATGTGTCCTGTGGGGAACCACTTACTTCGATTTCGTCAT
Source organism: Chlorops oryzae (assembly GCA_020466095.1). NCBI lineage: Eukaryota > Metazoa > Arthropoda > Insecta > Diptera > Chloropidae > Chlorops > Chlorops oryzae. Next base: position 38,091,641 of record CM035807.1, on the reverse strand, counting down.
CTAAAAAATTTGAAAAGGAAAAGTTTTTGAATGAGTGAATGAAAAGGATCGACTCAATTTCGAATTTTTTATGCGGGTGCGATTTCTAGAGCAAGCCCGATAATCTCACCATCAACATCGAAATCGAAATGTTTCAATGTAGTTGATATTGTGCTGCATTGAGGTGTCTGAAAATTGAATGCACTGCTGTTTTTGGCATAAAAATTATAAAGCGTGTCCAAAACAATTTTAGTGACATGGTCCTCAGTTAATGTTGGATTAGTTCTCTGAAACACGTTGAGCCATTTCATTTTTATATCTGGTGTTAGTATAGTTGCCGCAATCGCAATATTGGCCTCCGGAGCCAACAAGAAAAATGTTGTAAGCCGTTGTCTCAATTTCTGCTCGATTTTAATGACGACAGATGCTATTTGCTGCTCTTCCTTAGCTTTACTTATTTTTCGCAACCTATTGCTTAGGGTGATGAGTGTCGGCAAGAGAAATCCTATACTCGATTGTCAATGAAATGCAATATTAATTTGAAATATATAAATATCTTAACAGAACCTACCATAATTTACGTTATTTTCTCCTTTAAAGAATTCTAACGATTCAGCAATTGGTTCCATTACTGTTTTGTACCTGTGCGGATAGGTACCCATCAGGCGCGTCCCCAGATGGCGGATAAGGGTAAGCCACCCTAAGATACTGGGTGGTAAACAGAGCCATAGCCACCAAGGGGAAAGCTCTGTCGCGGACCAACCTCCCTCTGGCAGAAGGGGCAATGATGCAGAGAGCTATACCGACTGGGACACACGTCCCTGGCAGAGTCACTCATGTCGGGAAGGTCTCTGCTGAGCGAATCTTGGCGTGGCTAGCTAGTTAAGTTCGAAAGGCTTTATGCGTCTCGGGGAGCAGGTAGATGTTCCGACCATCTATTGAGATACTAGCTAATCGGTCAGTCCTTTTGGAAAGTGCGACAATCTATCAGGCCGATGGTCGGACCTCAGTTAGGTCATGTCTCTGCTGAGGTCCGTCCGCCGATTGGCTCGTGCGAGGGAGACGGACAACTCCCTGGGGCCATAACATCTCGACCCAAACAACCCCCCAATTCCGAGGTGAACAGCTACGCCAAGGAAACTTGGCTGGAGGGGTGCATCCAGCCTATTAGTAGCGGACTCAGGATACCGGGCGACCTCCTGTTTTAATTAGCCTTCCCAAGGTACTGGGCTCTGCCTTGGGTGACCTTACAATTCCATTTTTTTGAAACAATTTATGGAAAACAACAACATAAACAACGAAAACCAAAACATCACGGAGTCAGAGGAAGAAGCTCTACTTCGTTCGCCGACCAAGGTCGGAGAAACCCTTGAGAAAAGGCTAGAGGCATCTCTCAAGATCAATGACGCTTCGATCTCACCTGCTAAGAGACCAATGGAATCAAGCAATGAGAGCGAAGTGTCTGTCGATGTCACCCAGGTTTCAATGGACACAGGTGATAAAGGCGAAATCCCGGTAGAGAGCTCCGTCGTCAAGAGCCAAGACAAAACAGACGACAAGAAGAAGTTTGAATACTTCACGGGAACTCAAAAACGAAGAATAAAGGCCATGATTAAAAGTGGCATGAGCTCTGAGGAAGCAAAAAGTAGGGAGCGTGAGCGCTACGCGATCTACAAGGCCTCCATTGAGGATAAGGGAGTTGGTGCCGGATCAAGTACCAGTAAACGGTGCAGATCCAACAACACTACCCCTGAGGAGATCGCACGCCCGATGACAAAAAAACCGAAAACCTCCACCCCTCAGAAACGATCTGAAGATCCAGAACCGCCTCAGATACGATGCTCGTCCAGAGATGTGGCTAATGCATGCAAGGTAGCGATATCACATGCGAGCTATCCTGAGGAACATCTCAGCAGTGAGCAGATGGAGCTCATAAAAGCCAGTGTTCTTGCCGAAATTGACAAATTGCCTAGCCATAACAATATCTATGGCTTCATTACCAGCGCCAACAGAGACGGGTGGCTTTCATTGACCTGCTGCAATAATGAAACGAGGGTATGGTTGACAGGGTGTGTGCCGAAACTGCAACCATTCTCAGGTGCCACACTCAAAGTGTTTCAGAACCCCTATTCCTGCGTTCAAGTCATAAACCAATATTATTGCTTGCTTGTTTTCAGATACAAAAATCTGAATGCTTCATTGATTTATTTTTGTTCTTAAGTCAATTCCGTTTCCAATTTGTCGCATGCAGTGATTATCATTATTCGAATTCGGATCATAGCCTATTATATCGAATCATGGCTACTACATTCCTTCGTTGTTTTTAAAGTTTGTGTGCTCCCCACTCTCCCTCTTCCTTCTTCAGCTTGATTCTTACTGGATGTAGAAGTTGTGGAGTTGGAAGCCCTTCAGGTGTCGCCCTGGCCTGTGCCTGCTCCAGCAACAAGGGGTTAATTTGATGTGGTACCTTGCAGTGGCTCTCGTGTCGCCTGAAGATCTTCCCCTCTCCTCTCACTCGTACTCATCCCCGCTCCTCTTCATAACTTCGTATTCTGTTTGGCCAAAGGTTGATATGAGTTTGTTTGCGTACCTTGTGCTTTAAGTGTATACTCTATGGCCAACCACTTTGTCGGATTCCTTTGCATGTCGTTTGCCATCTGCCCTATTCTTCCCTTGTTTTTGATTCATAATATCAAAATCTCTGCCTGGTAGCTGAGAAATGTCCCGAATATCAGGAAATCTATCGCGTATCGCCCGGTTGATAACGATAAAAATTATCGATTATTACCAGTATGTGATCACCAGTCGGTAGTGGTCCCATCAGATCTGTTGCTAGGTCCTGCCACGGTCCGTTTGGAAACGGGTGTCTATGCATTGGTGGCGGCCTCACAGGCTGGTATACCAGTAGACAGTCTCGATAGGTTTTGACGTGCTGTTCGACATCACGGTCGATATGCGGCCACCACATTTTGGCTCGCACCCTACGTTTCGTCGCTTTTTCACCTAAGTGTCCCTCGTGAGCTAACTGCAGGACTTGGTATCGTAACGATGTAGGGATAACGATACGACTACCCCGCACAAGTATTATCCCAAAGGTCGAGAATTCGTGGCGGAATGCGTACAACACCTTAGAAGAGTTAGAATACCATGACCCTTTGTTTACCTGCTCAACCGCCCTGGTGATTTCGTGGTCCTCTGCACCCTCATTGCCTACCTGTGTTACCGTAAGTGATGATGGTGTATTACTTGATATGACCTGAAGTATATGCGTTTCAATGCCTTCATCAAACGAGTCCCTGAAGCTATCGTTACACAGTATGGATACTGAGTCCGCTATGTTCTCTTTACCCCGACGATAGATGACGCTGAATTTGTATGCTTGTAACCTGAGAATAAAAAGCTAGATTCATGTGGGTAGTTTTGATGTTGGTTAGACGATTCCTTCCAATGGTTTGTGGTCGGTAACGACTTCAAAATCCAGACCCGATAAGTAGAAATAGAAACTAAACAAGTTCGAGAATCTCCTTCTCGGTCTGAGAGTATCGACGTTCTACCTCCGACAGGCTTTTGCTTGCAAAAACAATAATGTGTGGCTCATTGTTTGCGTCGAATTGTAACAGGACTCCACCCAGTGCAACAGGACTTGCATTCGCGATAACTCGTGTCCTTCTCCTTGTGTCGAAGTAAGACAGTGTTAGTAATTTTCCTTTCGTCTTCTTCACGCTTTTTCCAAGTGAACTTCGCCCCACCTATCAGTTAGCCTCTTAGCGGATCCGTTACGCTTGATAGATCTAGAATGAATTTTCCCACAGATGTGACCAGCCCAAGAAAACTCCTTACCTCCTTTTTCGTGTAAGGGTTTCTAAAACTCAGGAAAGATTTAACTTTCTCTGGGTCAATTTTAATTCCTTCATCTAAAAGCATCCGTCCGAGGAACTTAAGCTTTATGACCTTCCATACGCATTTCTCTTTGTTTAGCATGACCACGTTCGTTTTGAAAATTTTTAGGACATCTTCCACGGCTTTGTCGTAACCTTCTTCCGTTCGCGTAAATATGATGACATCATCCAGATAGTTTATAGTCAGTGCCGGCCAAGGAAGCAAGCTAGAAGCAAAAAGAGCGTAAGCACTCGTATGTGCACAAAATTGCTCTCAAATGAGAAGCAAAGCTGAGAGCCAGAAATCGTTCAGTTGAGTGGAAAACGTCAAGCGAGACGGAGCTGCGTCGGATGAAGCTAGATGAGAAGGTAAATTTTTTCAGCCTTAATACACTTTGAAGAAAATGAATTTTTTATAGTTCAGGAATTTTTTCATCGTGTTCTTAACATTCAGTTATTTTTATTATATAATATATATAAATTCAGCACATCATTGATTTGCACAATAGTTCTCTGCTCTGCACTGTAAATTTTCAAGATAAAAGAGCTCAAGATGATTTGAAAAGGCTCCGAAATGACCCATCCCTACCTCTTGGACGAGGCGTCGAGTTTTTGCGACATATCGATCCAGGGACATACCCAGTTCTAAAGAACAAAATTTTTCGGCTCTAAGAAAAATGTATGCAATTTGTATGAAAACATCCACAACTGTTTCTCGCTGTGTAATGTGCACGCGCACAAATGCAATTAGTAATTGTAGTGGTGGCCGGCACTGTTTATAGTGTTACTGCAGAAAGTTCTTTCCAAAGTTCGTTGGAATATCTCAGGTGCCGTGTTCACTCCAAGCACTAACCTTTTATATCGAAAGAGGCCCTTATGTGTTATGAAAATGGTTCGATTCATCTTATTCCAACTGGTGGTATGCATCTTTCAAGTCCAATCTCAAGATAATTTTGGAGCCCCGTAATTTCGACACTATCCCGTCAAATGTTGGCAATGGGTAATTCTTCTTCGCGACGCGAATAAAGATTTGAGAGTTGATTTTTTTAACTGATAATGGCCTTCCTGGCCCACTTAAATTTAAACACAAAGGTGAATTCACCGGCAATTAAGTAAAAAAAGGGTGATGCCTTCTTGGCGAAAAATTAGTTCAAATTTTTATTTTCTGTTTTTTCTTTTTGGTTTTTGTTTTTCTTTTCGGGATTTTTTGTTCACTTAACTTGTATGATTTCATATATTTCATTTGTGTTCTTTTTTTTCGTTTGCGATTTGAATTATTTGCGGAGCGGCGAAGCGCGTTTGAATCAAACTGATCGAAGACTCACTGTTTGCGGTTTGAATTTCTTGCGGAGCGGCGAAGCGCGTTTTAATCAAACTGATCGACAACTGCTAACTGTTTCTCTTTCTCAGCGGGAAGGAGCTTTCTCACGAGCTAGCGCTGTAGAAAAATAAGAAGTACTCGCTAGTATGATTCTTTCGACGTGCGTAAAGGCTCGGCTGCGCAGCCGAGGATTTTTGTCTTGCTCTATAAGTGAGTGGTACCACCTCGTCCATTCATGACGTAGCACTGCTTTGTCGATATTCTCACAAAGGAAAGGTTTAATTTCGGCCACCGCGTCCTACTTACCCTTTATCACTTTTTTTCAACCAATTAGCACAGTTAACTGCACTCACCTCTTGTAACACAGTTTAGTGCACTCAACTTCTGTTGCACAGTTGAGTGCGCTCAGCTTTTGTAGCACAGTTTTGTGAGCTCAACTTCTGTAGCACATTGTATTGCACTCAACTCTTGTAGCACAGTTTAGTACGCTCAACTCTTGTAGCACAGTTTAGTGCGCTCAATTTACCACTTAATGTGTTCAATCACTTGAAGCTTCGTATGCTCCGTAATACAAATGGACTGAAGTCCTTGTGGGTGAATGTGTCAGGATCGTTGCTGTGCGCCGTCTGGGTATTCTCGATCTTTTCGCAGGATCGTTCTCTTTCTTTATTTATTTATTTTTATTTATAAAAAAAAAAACTGTTTTTTTCCCCGTGGGTCCTTTCGCCTCGTCGCCAATGTAAGAACCCCTATTCCTGCGTTCAAATCATAAACCAATATTATTGCTTGCTTGTTTTCAGATAACAAAATCTGAATGCTTAATTTATTTATTTTTGTTCTTATATCAATTCCGTTTCCAATTTGTCGCCTGCTTTGATTATCATTATTCAAATTCGGATCATAGCCTATGATATCGGATCATGGCTACTACAAGATTCATTCTTTAATAGATAATTTCGATACAAGTGTCGAAATGAAGTTTTTTTTTCGCACGAGTGGTAAATGTCGTAAAACGAGTCGCAGCCGAGTTTCACAATATCACGAATGCGAAAAAAAGCTGAGTTTCGACACAAGTGCTGAACAATATTTCATGCATTAAGATTTTAAATTGGATTTTAACCTAAATTTAAGCAAACGTATTTTTTTTTTTGTGAACAACATTTTTTAATTTATTTGACAGATTCATAATATGAAATTCTTTATTATACAACTTGGTAGTATGCCCTGCTTATTTTTCCCTTGTATGTTTTGAAATGCGTGCATTTTTAAATTTATTCTTGCACTCCTTGCCTTGATTTTTTGAAATGGGTGTATTTTGAAATTTATTATTGCACACCTTGAAATTCATTCTTACAAACATTGGTAGTATGCCATGCTTTTCCGGACAACGTGGGCCAATGGAGGTTTCAGACTTCTTCAAAAACTAGCTTTTATATTAGAATTATGTACGCAAAGACTTAAGACGCGAACGTGAAAACAGTAATAAAATCCTACGTAATTATAAGACATCCCCTAGGGCTGGACCGTGTTTTTTTATTTTTTTGGTAAATACATATTTAAATTTTACAAATAGATATCATTCATTAATATTTTCGGAAATTTTATGCGATTTTCGGGAGTTTCAAATGTACTCTATTTACCAACTTTAAGCGCGCATAGCTCAAAAAGTGAGCGTGGTAACAAATTTAAATTAGGTTTTTCCAATTTTGGAGCGCAACAGTAAACTCTGTCCCGAATTTTAAGTCTCTAGGACTAAAATTGCGGAATTTGGGTCCCCCATTTACATGGGGGGTGAGAGTTGGCGTGGTTCGATTTTCAAAATTTTTTCAAAATTTCTTAATTTTATGAAAATAAAATTTCATACCAAATTTTATTGCTCTAGCACAATTCCTTCTATTTTTGGCCACGAGATGTATGGAGACGCGACACTGTGCACCGTGAGAACTATTAAGCGATTAAGATTTTTTTCAATGACAAAACAAATGTTATGTTACAAAACCTACACGCAGAGAAAAAATATCACATATCCAATTATATTTTGCAGGCATTACATATATAATTGGGTATTATAATTACATAATTACGTCCAATTATATTTTTAATTACCTGCAATTATATATGTTATTGTATCAAATGATAAAAAAATTATTTCAATTACATATATAATTCCGTTCTATTAAATTACATACATAAAAACAAATGCAATTACAAATTCATAATTGCGTCTAATTGAATTTGTAATCCTCTGCAATTTAAAATATATTCCATGTAATAATATAGAAAGGGGCATTCTCCACGATTGGGCGGAATATATTTCATCACGTCGCATTCGTGGTCCACCAGCCTCTTGGAGTGCCTAATGATTTTAAAAATTCAATCAGTTATATACGATCGAAATTATAAACCATTTAAGAAATATACGAACAAGCTGTAAAATAAATACAATCGCATATATAATTACACCAATGCTTTAAATTGTAAAAGTAATCAGATGTAATTACATATGTGTTCAGAACGCAATTACATACATGATAAATTTAAATGCGACTATATAAGTAATTAGACACAATTACATTTATTAATTTAATATCATATTGAAATTGGCTCCAATTAATAATGCAGTCGGGACACGGCTCCAATCGCATATGTAATTGGTTCCATTTATATTTCGGGCACTTATTTCTCTCCATGTACAATTCGTTAAATTCTCTCATAACTGGATTTTAATATTATTTTACTTGGTAGTTCCATTCCTTTTCATATTTCATTTCGCGACGAAGCGACCAATAGAAATCGACAACCATAGCTTCTGGCCATTTTCCATTAAGTAATACGTTTTTCTCTGTGCAATATGTCCTGATGAAACCTTTCGCCGTGTTCGTCTGTTACTGCTCCAAGATTGGCGGGAACACAGTCCAAATGGGAATCCAAAAAATCAATTTTTAGGGACATGATGCATTTGGCATAATGGCGTTGTATGCAGAAAGAAGTTTGAGAATTATTTGACCGTAGTTATATTTTTTTTCCAAGAAAATTTTCGCATACTTCTACAAAAGCGGTCCATGCTCTCTTTTCAGATTTACTCAATGCTCTCTCAAATTTTGAGTCCTTCATTAATTCTCGTATTTGGGGACCAAATATTCCTTCCTTTTAGTTTTGCTTCACTGATTCAAGCAAAATTAGTTTTCAGATATTGAAAACCTCCACCGTCCTTGTTCATGGCCTTAACGAAATATGGAATTAAGCACATTTTAATCCGAACTTTATTTTTCCCTGACCCAATATTTCAAATCAATGTAGTGATAATTGCTTTTCGAAGCGAAAAACCAGTGGGTTTTCCAATTCAAAGTTTTGTTATGCCAGTTTCACTTTGGAACTCAATTGAGAAGGTTATTCGTGCTCTGTTCACGCTCCTAACTGGCTCCAATCGCCACGTGCTACTCGATAAAAGCAATAGGATCCAAGAATCCAATAAGGATTCAAGGATCATCTCAGTTCTGCTCCTGACAACGGTCATATAAACGTTTAAATTTTTAACTTAAATGATATCGATTCTACTGCAACTAGGGAATTCAATTATTCGACAGTTTTAGGAAACCGGTTTTCAAATAATTCGAAAAAATAATTTAAAAAAAAACCGGGTCCTAATTTTCTTCATCAGGAAAAACCGGGCAAACCGGTTTGTTTATTTAGATAAATTTTCTTTTCAAAAATTTTTGGCCTTATTTTAATTTTTTATATTCTATCACTAGAACTGTGAAGTAAAGTTAAAAACATGAGTTTGATTTACAAATGTATGTCACTTCGAAAAATTACAATGTGTCATTGAGGAGTTAGATCTGGCAGACTTTGAAAACCATTACAATAAGTACTACATGAAAATAGATAAAAGCTTCATATTGTATTTATTTTTTTAAATATTTCATTCTTTGTATTATACATATACATAACAAAAACTAAAAAAAAGAAACAATCAATTCAGAATATTTATAAAAAGAAAAAAACATATGGATGCAAAGCGAAAAACATTTTATGGACATCGCAATTATTTTTTAGGTAGGTTTGCATTTTTTAAAAAAAGTCTTTTATAAATAAAATAGAATTCAGACGGTGAGGTGAAAGACGGTTTTTAGTCTTACTTTTAATAAAACTTGAAACTGAAAAGATTCTTTCATCAACGTTGAAGTCGGGTTAATAGTCATTAACGCATTATATAGCATATCTAACTTTTCTGTGCGTTTCCCAAATTTATCAAAATAAGCAAAATCATCTAAAAGTATATCATTTTTGTTCTTTTTTGACATTTTTGGTTTTTGAATACTTTTAATAGTATTGTTTAGCTCACTTATTAAACCAGTACCGGTTTCCAAGGATGAGTTTAATTCATCTGATTCATCAACAAAACTGTCTGTTTCATTATTGAACAATCTCATATATACAGACGTTCCAAATTCTTGTACTTCGTTTTTCGTAAGTATTTTTAAACCGAGTTCAATGGAATATTGCAAGAATTTAAGTACAAGATCAAAGTATTCAGAACTTTAACCCTCCTTTCATTTACTCGAACTTTAATACGCCTTAATAAATCAGCTGCCAACGAATTGTTGCATTTGCTTAAATTATCAAATATAAATTTAAAAACACCTTCTGATTCTATTAGAGTTGATGAATTTTTAGAAAGTTCGGTTATTGAGACTTCCAAAGGCTTTAAGGTTCATTTATAAAAAGTCAATATTTGAATTTCGTTGTCGGAAAATGGAATCATTCCTAGGTCTAATGAAGCATGATTTATACATTTGTACACTAATAAAAACCTTTCAACCATTTTTATCATCGAGTTCCACCTATGTCTAACATCAAGAACAAGTGAAAGCTCCTTTCCTTCCTGTTTAACAATGTAATACTGTAGTTTTTTATTTTTTTCATGAGATTTTTTGAAACCCCTAATGCATTCACGAACGTGCTTAATAGTTTCACTAAAATTAAATTTTAAGTGGAGGTTTTGGGGTATTGAAAATTGTTCATTTTCATCCAATTCATCATCTTCTGAGCATTCACTGTCGCTTTCATTGTAAGTTTCTTTAGAGTTTTTTTCATAGATAGTATCTATGACAGAAAGATGTATGGCATGATTCATACACAGCTGTGAAAGAGCGGAAATATTGTCCCCATATTTTTTCATAACAGCAGCTCCATCATGAGTAGAGCACACAATATCGGTTTCAAAATTAAGACCGAATTCATTTAACTTCAATTCAATCAAATTTTCAATGTTTTTCGCTGTGCCTTTAATCTGTAGGTTAATAAGCCCTAAATTATAAATGTCAAAAAAATTATTAACTGTGTCGTATGTCCGTAACGATATATTAACATATTTCTTTTGTGTAATATCGCTCCACTCGTCAACAGTGATAGAAAACCTTCTATTTTTTTTTTTCAATTCCTTAATTTTTTCTATATACTCATTTTTGGATTTCTCGTAAAACCTGTCAATATGTCCCAAATAGTCGCTTCACTTAATGGCATTTTTAATCCTTTATAGTTTAAATATGCTATAGCCATTTTTGATTTTTTTTAAAGCTCGCACAGATATTCCATCTTCCGCCACACATCTTGCAAGTATTTCCTCTACAGAATCATTCTTCTTGGTAAATTTGGAAATAAGACAGGCATTTGTTAAAGCTCCTGGATTTTCGTCTGCATCTTCCATCGTTTTTTTTCGCTGTCACATCTATTCTGTGACCATTCCTCAAATGATTTAAAAGTGCAGAAGTAGAGGAGCCTCGGCAGCTCAAAATTTTTCGGGCACTGAGAGCACCTAGCTTTGTCTTTGCCGTCTTTGTTGAAGTATTTCCAAACTCCACTCATTTCTTAGAACTGCAAGAGCAAAAGTTTGTGTGTATCTACAATTTATGTAAAGAATATAATTTTGTACCTGGGACTCTTCAATACTATAACTAAAATAACTTATAATTTCAGTTATGGTGAAATTTGTGAACTAAAAATTGATCTTTAAATTGTTCGACGGCATTTTTAAAGACGACTATTTTAATAGTTTTCGACGTTATGTTACGATGTGTACGATCCCGCACTTTTTGCTTTTTGACATTTGATCAAAAGTTGGGTAGCTAATTTGACATTTGTATTGTTGCCCCCTTTTTTTTAAATCTACCGCATTATGTGTTTTTCACTAGAACAAAATTCTACCAATTCAACCAGTGCTGCTTAGTAGAAAAATAGGCATTAAAAACCGGTTAACCGGCAAAAGTAACCCGGTTTTTTTAGTATTCGAAATTTAGCTTTTTTTAAATAACCGGTTTTATTGAGACGAAAGCAAACCGAGTACTCGGTTTTCGATTACGGTTTTTGTTATCCCTAACTGCAACACAGAGAAACTGTAGAGGCTGAATCCTTCATTCCATAATCAACACATGAAAGTCTAACCTATAAATATTTGTAAAGGATCCTGATGACGGTCATATAAACGTGTGACTAATAAAAATTATTGCTCGAAGTTTCCCTGGCATATGCGGATTTTAATTTTTTTCCAGCGAACTACTCCTAAAATTAAAAAACAAAACATTGAGTTATGTATACGAAAATGCGAATTGAGAGATTGTATATTAGGCGCGTTTTAAAAATTAATTAAACACGCATTGCTGTTTCACTGTCAGGTTCGCCTGACTATAGCACCCTTGCTTGTTTTTGTATATATTTTGTATGGTCTATCTCGACTGCCCAGTCAGCAAATGTAAGGCTTAGCACCCAATTTTCCATAGTAGCTCCTATGGGCCATTGTGAAATTCGTCGCTGAAAATTAACATTGCGATGTCTTAGGAAATGTAAGGTTTTAATTTTAAGTCGTTTTCGGTCCGCTTTCACGGAATTGATAACTGACCAATGGTGGAAATAGTCATGAGTAGCGTCACGACCTTTTCGTTTGAAAATGCACATAAAATTCATCCATGAATTCAACAGTGAATTGTAGTTTAAAAATTCGTTGATGAAAATATTCTTACTTGCAGGATTTATTTATTGAAAAATATGATCGCATAAAAGCAATATTGTAATTATCTTAATATTGTATGTAGGTAAATAGATATAAATTAATAAATAAAAGTAAAAAGGTTATTCAACCCAATGATTTAAAAGTAATGAGATATTTTAAGGAAAAACTTGTGGACAGGCCACAAAAATTTTTTTCCTACACCTTTCATTCGCCTTGGTCAACCTATGTAGCGAATTTGAAGCTTCTACGCCTTTTACTTCACAAGTAACGATAAACCCTTATTTGTGGGCTTATTTGTGGGCGTGGCTCGAGGAGGACGGCGTCCATTTTTTCCAGGATATGTCCCTTTTCGTAGTTTACCAGTACACCAAATATCAATAAAATGTGTTGAGTGGTTCGCAAGTTACAAGCATTTTACTGAAAACATATTAAATTCATTTGTGGGCGTGGCAGTTGGCGGATGTTTCCCATTTTTACTTAGAATCATACTCTGATCCCGATATACCTGTGTGCCCATTTTCGACTTGGTTGGTCCAGCCGTTTTGGAGGAGACGGTCCGACCACAGACGGACGGACAGACGGACATGTCTAAATCGATTCAGTTTTTGATCCTGATCAAGAATATATATACATATATGTCTATATCTACGGAGCTTAGTTCTGGCTGTTACAAGATTCGCACAAAACTAATATACCCTGCTTACGCTGGGTATAAAAATAAAAAATGATCAAAATGAGAAAGTTTTCAACACACAAAGGGTCTAGCCTTCTATTTTCCATATGCCATAAAATATGAAAATAAAACATGAAATGAAATCGCAATATTTTGTACAATATATCGCTATACCTCTTTCGCTAATTTTTACTGTATATACTTATATATTAGTGCCCGACCGAAGGTTCGGCTTCGGTAATCGGCATAATCGGCCAATTCTTAATCTTCGGCTTCGGCTTCGGCTGGAAAAAGCCGAATATTTTAGCCGAATATTTTTGCATTTTAATGGAAGTAAAAAAGTCACGATAGATTTTCAATTGCTTCATTGAGACCGTAAATTCTCACTTTGTGGGCGACTAAAGCGAAAGAATTAGGAGAAAATTTGAGCGGTTTTTTTTGTGCTTGTCAAATGAATAAAGACTGATTTTGTTTCCTTACTGTAAAATGTTTTGCATTCGGCTTCGGCCTTCGGTCTTCGGCCGAAGTCTTCAACTCTGCCGATTGTTCGGCTTCGGCTAAAAATCCACCTTCGGTCGGACACTATTATATATATATGTTGGCAAGCGGAATCCTTACTTGCTGTTTTGGAAAAAATTCTCAATCCGAATAATAGTTAATTGTGAGCCATCTACTCTACAAAATATAAATGAGCCCGCGCAAAAAGTCGCTCAAGAGAAAATCGTGCATGAAGCCTTCGAAGACATCGTTATTATAACCAAGCCGATTTTGAATTTTCCATACGGCATTATAACTAAGCCGATTTTGACATTCTCATTTCGTTTGGCAATCACGTTATATTTTGATTTGTTAATATTTGTTAAATAGATATAATATAATCAATAATATGTTATATGCATATACATACAGGGTGTTTCGCATAAGGATGTATATCCGAAAGGAGGTGATAGGGGTGCTAAATATCGACCAAAAATCGTATGGGAGGGGTGGGGGGGTGGTGGGGGGGGGGGGGTAAATGCTCCCCTAAGGAGTTAGAGGGCCTTAAAGTTTTTAGGCAGTAAGTCGAGAAAAAAATTCTCCCACGATAACGGTTCATCGTAGAAAAAAAAATTTGTTAAGCGGTTTGAAAGCCAATTCTATGGGCTTTTAGGCAAAATTAAATTCATGGTAAGAATTTAAGCCAATGATGGTTAATTAAGCGGTCAAAGTAAAAAATTCTGAAAAAAATTCTATTTTCTTACTTTGAGAGCCATTTTGGTATGAAAAAGGTCCTATTAACACATACTTTTCTAATTTTTTTCAAAATCCTCGATTAATTTACTTTAAATCTGTGGTACATTTGCCATACCTTATTAGCGGTTTAACCTCAGGAAAAATAGGATTTAAAAACGAACTTAAACTTTTTTAAAAATCAATTTAAATAATCTCAGCAAAAAATTACAAATTTTTCCAGTTAAAGTTCGTATAATTTTAAACCAAAATTTGTCTTAAATAAGAAATTGCTGGCTGGCCATTGTAAGCCAAAGATTGCTCTTTTAAGAATTTCATCACATAAAAAAAGTTCAAGTTTGTTTATAAATCCTATTTTTCCTGAGTTTAAACCGCTAATAAGGTATGACAAATGTACCACAGATTTGAAGTAAATTAATCGAGGATTTTGAAAAAAATTAGAAAAGTATGTGTTAATAGGACCTTTTTCATACCAAAATGGCTCTCAAAGTAAAGAAATAGATTTTTTTTCAGAATTTTTGACTTTGACCGCTTAATTAACCATCATTGGCTTAAATTCTTACCATGAATTTAATTTTGCCTAAAAGCCCATAGAATTGGCTTTCAAACCGCTTAACAGTTTTTTTTCTACGATGAACCGTTATCGTGGGAGAATTTTTTCTCTCTACTTACTGCCTAAAAACTTTAAGGCCCTCTAACTCCTTAGGGGAGCATTTTCCGCCACCCCCTCCCATACGATTTTTGGTCGATATTGAGCACCCCTATCACCTCCTTTCGGATATACATCCTTATGCGAAACACCCTGTATAATAAATATTACAATGTCATGTTAAAATAGCGTTTTATTGAAATTTTTAAAAAATTGTAAGAATTATTCATGTTTGCATTACGCAAGACTAGTCATGGATGACTTCCTCCACGCATGGGATGCATGACTTCATGAATGACATGTCCTGCAAAGTGTCGTGCACGAAGCTCGCGACATTTGTATGGATTTCGCATCGACGCCATCTATGCTTTAGTCTTGCAAGTGTCGTCAACGATTTGTTCAAGTCGTGCAGCCAACATCGAAGACGGGTACAAGACTGTGCCGAGAGGATAGTGTGACCAGATGCCCCTTTTACTCGGGACATGTTCCCAGTTTTCGGCAAATGTCCTGTGGTCCCGTATATTCACTAAATGTCCCCGAATTTTTTGACTAGCTTAAACAAACGCCGGAAATGGTTTAAAAGATTGCTGCTGACGAAAAATACAAAAAGTAATCACATTTGCAGTTTAGCATTTAAAAACAAATGTTATATAAAATATTAAATATATTGCAAATTGCGTTAAGAGTTGGACAGGTTTTTTTTTTCAAAATAAAACATTTTAGAGGTGATTTTCCCTTTTTTCATAATAAAAAAACGAAGGCTAGAAGGCAATAAAAATGTAGTACATCCATTTTTATTTTTATTCAAAATTGTCCCAAAAATGGTCCCTATATTCAGTGCTTAGTGTCCCCGATTTTGGTCAAATGTCCCCAGATTTTTTTGCCAATGTCCCCAGTTGCCGCCAAAGTGACCTGGTCACACTACGTATAAGTGATGCCTCTGCATACGCATGTCTAGTGCAGCATATCAGTACTGAGAGTGTCTATATGGGCTTAGGTTTTTGTAAATATCTCCTA
>CM035807.1:38021388-38075785 GCA_020466095.1 Chlorops oryzae | reverse complement strand
GGTGGTAGTTACCAAAAAGTTTAAGAAGGCTGAATCTTGATCTACCGAAGTGAAAGTGATAATTACCAGTCAAATATCCTTACATCAACAGTTAAGTTAATTCATCCTTTCAAGTTCCATACATCGAAACATTTTAAACATAACTATTTAAACTTGACCCAAAATTTGCCTTGAATCAAGTCCGGCATTCACTGAACTTCGGTAAATGCTTTCTTTAGTTGCTTGACAGTAGATTTAGCGGTGGTAGTCAAAAAGTTAGCAAGGCTGATCTTTCTCGATGAATCATATTCCATAATTTGAACTATTCATTTTGCTTAAATCTCATTACCTGAACTTAAACTTAAATAGTGTTTTAGCATCCAGGAGATCATTTGCGAGATGTAGTGTATGGCATGCATACTGGCCTCACAATCTCGAAGTTTGTGAAAAAACACTTGTTTTCGACCATTTCGTATGTTCGAAAATAACACTATTCAGTGAACAGTGTTCACACATAGTAGGGGTCTTCCCTTAAACGTGTATTTGCCTCGAAAACTTCGAAAACTCGTAACCCAAGAAGGCAAGGCTTAGAAATTAATGAACGCAGTTTTGTACGAAAAATTTTACATTTTTGGGCTTTTTCGATCTTTTCACGTTTAAGGGAAGACCCCTAGTTGGATTTTTGAAAAACGCAGTAGAAACTTTCTAAAAAAAAATTTAAGCATGGGAAATTTTTTAAAATTTATTTATATAAATTATTTTCTGCCTTTCAATAAGTGGGCATTTAATTTTTACAAATTAAAACAATAATTTTTTTCGTATTTTCCTGCATAACTTCGTTGAAAAAAATCACTTAATTTCTTTGTGATTTCAGTCGAAAATACAAAAAAGTCGAAAACACGCATTTCCGGCTTAGGTGAGAACCCGATATTAGAGAAGAGTTCTTCTCCGGAGTGTACGTCTAATAACGGATTTCAAATCTCTGCTCTAGATTGACATACGACGACACTATTATGATCTGTAGCTTCTAAGACGCATTTTGGTGACATATCAGGTTGACTTTGTCGCTGTACTCTCTACGATGCACTAAAAAAAATTCCTAAGTCGTTAGCAGGTTTAAAAAAGCATATATCAGTTCGTCCGTAAAACAGCAATGTAATGGATGATAGCTAAAATAATACTAAAATCTTATGCTGCTATTGTATGTAGCTAAAACCATTACAGTGTTCACCGGATATAAGCACCGTCCAGAACGAACGAAAAATAGTGCAAATACGTAAACGGGGAATGCTTATATCGAAATCCCGCTTATAAGCACAGCCAGTATATATATATATACATATATGTATATATACAAAAAGCATTAAAAGCCAGGGACGTGAACCGGGTAGAAAATTTGCTCAGTTCGCTTCGGCGGTTCGAACCGTGTTTGAACGCGATTTTTCATCAGTTTCATATCGCTGTAGTCCGAATCCACAAATTTAAAGCTTTGCTTCTTTCGTATTGTACAGATTTTTTCCGTAAAATTTTCGAATGAATGTAATCAGCTGTTTTTTCTACCGCATGGAACATAATATTGGCACTTAAGCTGAAAAAATTTGTTAACACGTGCTAACACTTCTAACGCAATTTTTTACCACTTAGGGGTAAAATTTGCACAATAAAAAGTTAGTGGTGGTTACCCTACTCATATTAGAGATGGTATCGATTCTAATTTTATAAGAATATCGGTGTAGCTTTTTTTATTTTTGGCCTATGGGAGCGACCACTGTGCATGGTTGCAGGAAAAAATGAAACCCTGAACCTTTACAAAAAGGGGTTCGGTTAATGGTTCGGTTCATTTGCACCGGTTCAAAACCGGTTCACGTCCCTGTTAAAAACATTTTTCGGAATATGTATTTTGTTCATTTTATTTTAAAAAATAACTTAAATCATTTTATTCAAAATAGGGGGAAATTCTTCCTTCCTCGCAAATTGTGATTTTTGTAAAAGCATATTGCCTTGAATTAAAGGGCCAGCTGAACGCATTTGGTTATACCAAGTTTTAACGGCGTGGTCGACTTCCGGCACAGCTATAAGTCTGACCCGTTTTCTATCGAGGATTTTAAACCCACTTTTCTGCGACAAGCGGCCTTTTTCAGGGATTGTTCAATGCAATGTCGCTCGCGAATATTTATATTTCCTATAAATCTCTTTATTTAATTTAGCTTCAAATTTGGAAAGAATTCGAATTTGGTCACGAAAGCTATACGAAGTTCTATTGCTCATTTCAATACACTTGTTATTGGCTATGACATGATTTTTAGCCGGTGCTTTTTGTGTGAAAATTTAGGGCAAATTACACAATTTTGCTTGCATATAAGCGGGATATGCTTATAAGCGGGAAGTATTTATCAAGATATTTTCACGTTTTTCAGTGCTTATAATCGAGGAGTTCTTATACCCGGGGTGCATATATACGTGGAATACTGCATTGCTTTAAGAACTCGAGCAAATAAATGTCGTTTCATGTGAAAATAATTTAGAACATTGTAAGAAATAAATAATTTATATGTCTTTCGTATACTCTATAGAGTGTCAAACACCTCAATACAAATAAAATTCTTTATGCATCACATAACATGGTCGTATCGTCACTTGCTGCTTACATAGCTGCATTAGTTTTTCTTATAAATAAAAAATATTTCTCTTTGTTGGAGTTTATCTATTTGTATGCACTTAACAGATGAAAGATTGGTCTATAAGAGCATTGTTTACGTGATCATAAGGCAGCCTTGCTTCCGGCACTTTAATGTTTGCGCTAATAAAAACACATTAAGATTTCAAATCATAGGCAAGCACTACGGAGGAGTGTGCCTAAGTTGTGGGCAATGTTCAACACTACAATGGAAGAATTCGATATTTTGAGTTCTGCATTTTTGTTATTATAAGCACTAAGGTAAAATCTACGGAAAGGTCAAGAAAATATATTTAAGAAGTTATCCGGGCATGTCCTTTTAAGACGAATACTCGGAATTCTCGATTAGCTGTAAATATTCAAGGAAATTCACAAGGAAGTGTAAATGATTTTAAGTTATTTTTTCATAGAAATTGTTGTGGCGCCACAAGTTCGTGCAAGTTATAACGAATGCTGAAAGCAAAACTGAAGGCAAAAATCACAAAATCAAGAAGTTCAGAAATGGCTTTCATTTATTTCCAAGTGAGTTTTCCGTAAGAAATACCCGCCAGCGGCGATTCAATTGAGAGCAATGAATCGAATTCTTTTTCCATTCTTTCGACATATGTATGTATGTACGTATGAATGCGCTTGTGGATCCGTTTCTTGTTTTGTTTTTCACCCGTCGATTACAATATCTGGGTAAGGAAATTCACGCTATTCCCCTTTGGTGTTAAGTGGTGGATATGAACGCAATTGATAAAAATCGAGTTGCGATTTTAGAGTAAATAAAAGTAAAAATAATTGCAATATGAGTGGAGAAAAATGACCGCAATAAATTTAACTTATATGTCAAGAAATCGCTGCGCGGAAATTTATCAAACTGAAGCGCGTAAATTGCTACACGTTTGCGCGTGCTTAGAAGTAAACAGTGGTTGATTGGGAACTATGAAGCTGCGAGTTGCATGGAAGGCTCAGTAAACGTATTTGGAATATTAATCTTGTTTTGCCTTAACGAAAATGAAGCAGTCGTAGCCGAGCTGCGAATGTGATAAAACCGCTTTGCAGTCGAATAGACAAAATGTGGAGAAAAACCATCAAAAATTGCTTACAATTCCAAAGAAATTGTAAATTATTAATACGGCCAACGCACAAGAGTTCTTCTTAACCGTTGGCCTTCCCGAGCACGTCTACGTTTGCACAAACATGCCACTAGGTTATTCAAGCCGAGAATATTTTGTGAATTGAAACACAGACAACGCAGAGGCAGTCGCAATGCTTTTGAGGTAAAAACTTGTAATATCAAGCATTTAAATCGAAATTTCCTGTATCGAATCAGAAGTAAGCCAATAAACGTGTTGCAGTCAATGTATAAACGGACGCTTGCTCGCCCCAAACTGCGTTTAAAGCAACTGGTCTGGCTAAGTCCCACTCAGACGGTTGAGCCAGATTCTGAGCATGCATAGTTATTCCTGAGGTATCTTTTTACATTTTGCTTATGCAGAGAAATTTCAAAAGCAAATTAGTCTCTTTAAGCCTGTAATCCTAGAGTGATGACATAAAACTCTTGTGGAAGGTTCAAGGGCGTAGGCAAGATTTTAGAATGGAACCGGATCAACATAGTGTTGGAAAACAATATTTAATTAGTCTCTATAAAACATACAGACAGACGTTTCGTTCGTGCTGCCTTAGAGAATTTGAAAATTGATTTTTAAATATGTATACAAAAACTGCATTTGAAATATTTTCTTCTGCAATCTTAATTGCCAATTTAACAATCTAACAGGTCTTTTAAAAGTACTTTTCTCAAATTAGTAACCAGCGTCCCTTTTATGCAATTTTTGTGTACAGTGTGGTAAGCAGTGCATTTGTTTTATTTGTTTGATCAATGATATCAGTCTTGTTAGAATTCTCACAAACGAAAACCGACAGAGCTGTCTGATAATCCAAAGATGGAGAAGTGTTGGTTATAGGTATTAAAATACAAACTAAATTAAAACGTTATTGTCCATTATCGTTAGGTATGCTGAGAAGTTGATTGCTTAAATTTAAAAAGAACTCACTAATGAAAGAATTGGGAGCATTGCTTATTTCACCGCACGTGTTTAAATTGTTTAAGATTTTGGCATTCTTCAAATGCTTACTTGGGCTTATAACCTGCGTTAGATGTTAATGGCAGTCTCTACGTTTTGCTCATATTGCCTTTCCTAAACCGGTTTCATATTTCTTTGTGTGGGGATTCCACATAAAAGAAGATTCATCCGCACCATACAATGGCTGCCAACAATCGCAATTTGTTCACAGCAACACTTGCGGCAACGCGAGCTACAAACTCGTCCCAAGGCCCGAAACGAATTGTGACCAATGTTAGAAGTAAAGCAACCAAGCTTCAAGACTTAAAATATAAGCCCTCACATGGCATTATATATACATACATACGTACGGACATACATAAGCAGATTGAAGTTGTGCTGCGTTTTGTTAAGAATTGTGTCTGCTGTTATGTCTTGCTTTTCAAGATATTTTTAAAAATCTCATGTACACGTTTATGAAGGGGCTTAATACATACGAATATTAACAGCAAAAAGTTGCCGGGCCACATTTTCGAAAACCGAATAATAATAAAAAATAAGAAATAAGAAAAATGAAATATCAACGCGTGTGTTGGACAGTAACTAAGAAAGCCAGATTTGGAAGCGTATTCGTTTTACTTTGCGCTTCATTAAAGGCAGGCGGATGCGCAGATTGTCTTTTAATACTCCTCTGCTTTTCTTTAATAGGGGAAACGTGAATATCGGCAGGGTTAACCGAATGCAGCGTACGCGGCGCATTGTGCTATTGCAATTCAACATGGAGATTTTTGATATTGATTAGAGAAGAAGAAGCTAAGAAGTTGGAGCCAATTTGGATAGTTCCTTTTTTATTTTTTGTGTGTTTTATTTAAAACTTTTACTTTGAAGATGTGATAAAAGTGATTAAATGAAAGCTTTTTTGAAGAAATTGTACTCAAAAGTATTGGAGGTACCCTTAATAATGGATCGATAAAGAACATTTTCGAAGAGTGTAATAACCACTACAGAGGTAGAATACGAGCGAACTTTCATCGAAGTCCTACTTGAAATTCAGGAGTAAGAAACAAATATCGAAAAACACCTTTTGCCAAGCCAACTTTTACAATTTTTGGAAATGTGTTTAAATATGTTCAAACATCAAATAATAGTTGAAGACTGAAGATACCCATCAAGTCTTATCTCGACAAATATAGACAGATAGAGACAAATAGCGACTGATAGAGACAAATAGCGAAAAATAAAGGCAAATAGAGAGAGATAGAGAGAGATAGAGAGAGATAGAGAGAGATAGAGAGAGATAGAGAGAGATAGAGAGAGATAGAGAGAGATAGAGAGATATAGAGAGAGATAGAGAGAGATAGGAAAGATAGGAGAGATAGAGAGAGATAGAGAGAGATAGAGAGAGATAGAGAGAGATAGAGAGAGATAGAGAGAGATAGAGAGAGATAGAGAGAGATAGAGAGAGATAGAGAGAGATAGAGAGATAGAGAGAGATAGAGAGAGATAGAGAGAGATAGAGAGAGATATAGAGAGAGATAGAGAGAGATAGAGAGAGATAGAGAGAGATAGAGACAGATAGAGAGAGATAGAGAGAGATAGAGAGAGATAGAGAAAGATAGAGAGATATAGAGATAGATAGAGAGAGATAAAGAGAGATAGAGAGAGATAGAGAGAGATAGAGAGAGATAGAGAGAGATAGAGAGAGATAGAAAGAGATAGATAGAGATAGAGATAGATAGAGAGAGATAGAGAGAGATAGAGAGATAGAGAGAGATAGAGAGAGATAGAGAGAGATAGAGAGAGATAGAGAGAGATAGAGAGAGATAGAGAGAGATAGAGAGAGATAGAGAGAGATAGAGAGAGATAGAGAGAGATAGAGAGAGATAGAGAGAGATAGAGAGAGATAGAGAGAGATAGAGAGAGATAGAGAGAGATAGAGAGAGATAGAGAGAGATAGAGAGAGATAGAGAGAGATAGAGAGAGATAGAGAGACAAACACAGTACAGTCAAAACTCTCTATAACGAATCTCTCTCTATAGTAAATTTCTCTCAAGGCTTTTTGGCTATATTTTTAAAGCCTTTTCTCTCATTATAACGAGTTCTCTCTATTTTTTCCGGTCCCTTGAAATTCGTTATAGAGAGTTTCGACTGTAATTAAAATCACTTAAAATTGGTTCAGGATCTGTTTCAAGTGATTTGTTTCATTACCCCTGAGCTCTTGTCCGTGAACGTGTACAATTTATGATGGGAAAATTTATAATGAAAAGTATATGCTTATCCTAAAAATCGGTTAAAGTATACTTGAAAATAGTACTAATGTCTAGATTCAAAGTAAATACCTTTTAAGGCGCATAGTTATTTTATTCGTACTTATTTCAACTTCCTGAAGATATGTATGTACATATATCCAACCATAAAATTAAAAATTAACTTTTACCTCGCTCATATAAATGAAATTGGATAGTATTTAAATATATATTATTTACCGTTTAAATAATTTACATATTGACTCAATTAAAGTTTCCTTGGACTGCTTACCAGTCCTTAATGGGTGCTCCCGATACTTAAATAAATAAATAATAAATAAACCTGTTGACGCTACCACGCCCGCGAGACTTTCAACCCCTGAGCTTATAATTGTGAAGAGTATTCAAGCCACATAAGTGCCAGTGAAAATATTATTCACCCTAATCTCATTTACCAACAGAAGTATTTAATAATTGTTTTCGATTTGAAACAGTTTCAATGAGGGGGACACAAGGGTCGACGTCGTTAAAAATGATTTCAAAAGCCGTACATACATAGCTCAGAGGTATTGTTAACGCGAAAGTTGTCGTTGCCAAAGACAAGAAAGTAAAATAGAATTCTCGATCCTGTTGAAATCGCTTGAAATGAATTATCCTTGTAATTAATGAGCTTTTAATTTTAATGGAGAACAGCAGCAACTACAAGAACTTGTGAACAATTTCGAATTGCGTCATGAAGTGCTTCTGCTTATACCTAAACACATATGTATAATGGGTCAGCGGGCATTTCTTCAAGTGGAATCCAAAGTGCTCGTATATTTTATTAAGCTCGTCTTTATCAGCAAATCTGAATCTGAAAACAATTTTAATGTGACTTCTTGCAAATTATTTATGCGCGCTTCGCGGTGAGATATTTATCGTTTATCTCTGATTGAGGAAGAACATCAGCCAAAGTAAAATTCGCTCAAAAGCGCATAGCGTACAGACATCAAAACTGATACGCAAACAACCCAGAAAGTCAACTGATCGCGGACATAAAATGAGCACCTAAGTTAATTATAGGGCTTCCGAGTCAGAAGCAATACAACATAGGCAGAATATACATTTTCATACATGACGAGGAGTGTGTTTGTGTGTGTGTGCGAATGAGCAGAAAAATTGCTTTTCACAAATTCGCTATTCACAAGACGTAGTTGAATATCGTACGAACACATATATACACATGAACCTAAACTACTAATGCATTGCCATACTACTTTTTTCGCTGACGCCAACCTGTTCTGGAGCTTGTTCAATATTTTATTTTCCAGCAACATTTTTGAGTAAACACCGTTTAAGCGACTGCCATCGTTGCGCCGAGCCTTGAAGCGTAAGTTTAATTGCATTTTTCCTTCAACTTGCTTCGCCTTGGCTAGCCTTCGTGATTTAATTTCATTTAGTCACTCCATTGCAGTGTGAACATAACCAGCAGAAGAAGTGCAAGACACCACTGAATAACTTAGTTTTAAAAAAAAATAGCCCTCTCTCATACCCTCTCAGCTACAGCTGTCAAAACCATTGTTGTGCGCCTAGATTCAAGTCAGAGGTTTTGAGAATCTACTCGATTTTCTAGAATATTTTCCTTCATAATGTAAATTTTTACGAGCAATTCTATACACAAATTCCATTGCAAAAACTTCGAGAGAAACTTTCTGCGAGATTCCATCAATCAAATTGAGAACATTCAAGAAGAAACCAGGATTGGCATGAATGAACTGAATTGATTTACCATTAATAATTTTAAGTGACAATCACCGATGACAGGGGTAATTGTGATAAATTTCATATCATTGAAAAATGGACACTTTGGACACTAAGCCCGTTCCAATCTAAGTTGAAGTGTCGCTTTAAAATAAGAAAATTCAAAGAATCGTTATAGCAATGCAATTTGCAGCATGCAGAATCTCTAAGGCGTCTTTTTTAATGGTGTGCGAAAGTTCTTTGAAGAACAATCATGCTATGTGCGGGTAAAATTAAAGTTTTCGTCTTCTTATAAGGTCCACTCAACTTTTTCGTATGGAATATAGTAGGACATTAGTTAAAAGTCGATGACCTTCCAAGGGCATTTGCAATCCGTCAAAATAAGTTTAAATATTGTATCTCAAACGTGATCACAAAATCTAAAATAAATGCCCTGAAAATCCTCTCAAATAATATTAGCTTAATTTTGCATTAACATTTTCTTGCATTACCTACATTCTTCCCAAAAGGAAACATACTTTATGACTATGAAGGCATAAGTTAAAAATATAAAGGAACTTTAAGAGATAGAGTCTAAGAGTAAGACTTTTACCGCAGCTTAGTTATAAAAAATGTTTTTAATTTATTATATAAGACACTCGATCTTGCATATTAAAAAAAGTTTTCGTTCCAACAAACCCAAAAAAATTTATATGAAAATGTTGACAATTTTGAAATATAAAATTTAAATATACAATAAGGAGGTAAAAGGTCAGCTACATGTTTGAATACTTATTTTTTAAAGGCGGCCTCAAGACCACGAAAATCGTAGGCTTAAATTCCAAATTTCATTTAAGAAGTTCGAATAAGTCAGATTTAAGGACAGTGTTTCCGATTTCTGTCGCAGAACTTAGTCCTGGAGGTACCCTTAATAATGAGCCGATCAGAAAAATGTTTGTACAGGATGGATATAGTTAAAGAAGAACCGTAAATGGTGAACTTCGCTCGAGTCAAATTTGGTTTTCAAGTGTAAGAGACGGTTTTATATTTCGGGTGGGTGAAAACTTCCAATATTCAGATTTTCGAAAGTTAAATTAAATGCCTTCAATTATGTTCACTTTTCAAATTTCGATCCAACAAAAAACAGAAATATCAGGCCTTAGAGGAGTACTATTGATTTTCATGACAGTCTCTAGTACTTGGGGTACCTATTAAATATTCCGGTCTGGACCCTTCCCGAACTTTTGCTTACTCATCTCACCACATATAGACATTGCAAATTTCGTCCAGATAATTCAACTCTTCGAATAAGAGCACACAGGCGGATGGACTCTCCTGACTGACGCTATACAGAATTTGTGTGGCCTAACTCGAAGGGTTGTGGGTATCACACACAACCGCACAATCGCAATATACCCGCGGCACAGAAGCATGGAGTGGCTTTTTCAAAATTTTATTTTTATTTTGTTAAAAATTTTTTCTCACTGGAAATGCACATACTGAACCGATGAACTTATCATATCGATCGCTATCGATTTATATATGACAAAACTTTTCGTAAAAACAAAAATTAGACGTTCTTCTTTCTATTCTTGAAGCGGATGATAAAGAGTTTCTTCAGCTGTTCATAACTTTTATTTTGATTTTCATGTAATATTGGGTCATCAGAAAATCGATGATCTGCTGAAAACTTCTGGGACCACTATGAAGGAATGCTTCCCTTAATCGTCATGAAATTTTTCTGTTTTGCATTTTACATCAATCAGTCGTATCGTCAACGAAATCATAAGCGATCGAATTCATGTCTGAGCCGATTGCCGACTGGGGCATCAAATTGATGTGTAAACATGGTAACTTAGTTATCTTCAAATGGTGCTTATACTGTAACAAAGCAAAATTTAACTCAATTTTCAAACATGTTACCATTTTAATACATAGAATACTGAATGTGGCTCTATTCACAGCTCATTGCATTGACACATCTGATGCTGGTTTAGCTGCTTGCAAGCTTAAAAAAAAAAACGGGCAACTTTTTCCACAGCTCATGTCTGTATTCCTTAAAGCTGCTCACAACTGATATTACATATATATTATATCCTGGAAATTTAAATTGCTTCCAAGCGGAATAATCAATTTCCCTTTTGACACAATTTCAATTTTTTTAACGAAATACAAGAATGCCTTTGGACCTTTTTTTTATGGAAAATACACAAAACACATCGAACTTTGCAATTGTTAAATGCTGCTATACCGAGTTGCTATAAAAAAAAAACAAAAAAAAAAACTGGTAAGTGGTATTTCAGAAGTGCGGTAACCGCCTGTGCTATGAAGTAGAGTGGAAGTCCTTTTGTGGCAATACAACAGCACGTGGATGCTCAAGTGTACTGCAGTATGATTAATGATTAAAAGTAATTGAAAATGTTCAACTCAGACTGAAAATTAGAAAAAGTAACATTCCGAAGATCTTCGCATCAAAACCGATGGAAATCGTTGTTGAGTAAACATATAAAAATAGCCAGCCCTTTTCCTTAGGAGCTTTACTTAGCAAGCATACCTACATGGTGGTATGTGAACGAGTACCGCCGCTCAAAACCACCTGTTGTGTTTAGATATCATTGAATGCGTTTTCACATGTGCGATAGGGAATACGTTTCGGGTCTTGAAGTGTTGGAGAATAATTGTTTATCACTTCCTTCGTCACGATATCATTTGTCGCATTGCTTCGCAAGAATCATTTATCATGCGCGGGAATATACTCATACGATTTGATTAATTTCTACTTTATTTCGAGAGAAATTAACCCCATGAAACGCTTTTTCCTCCAATTTGTGATCTGCCACGTCAGTGGTGTTTTCGTTTGCGAGCATAATCGCTGTGAGCTTCTGTGCCTTTTGGCTCTTGGGCTCGCGCAGACCAACTGACTATATCAAGTGTATATATGTATGTATATAGATCTTTTCATGAACGAACGAGAACCTCAACTTCGTCCTTAAGATTTATAATCTTTGGAGTAACTCAGGCATGTGAAGAGAACTCAAAATACTTATGTATATTGATTTATTTTTGAGTCTCGTGAGTGCCAGCGTAGCTGAAGTGGTGTATTTCGTTCTCCGTTCTCGATGGTGTAAACAAAGTCTTGAAAGATCGAACAAAAATAGAAACTTGAAAATGTTGTTCGAAAGTACCTACGGGACTTCAAATACGTGAACTTAGTCCAGTCATTAGCAAACCATCTCTCGAGAATATAATGAAAACGCGTTACTCTTTCCGAAAAAGACGGTTAACAATGATATATTTGAAGACTTGAAGAACCAACAACAAATTTTAATTCATTTCTCCTTTAGTATAGGAAATTTAAAAAAACTGGATGATAAATTATTTGACATATTTGAAGGAAAATTGATGAGAGATATATTGTATGCAACTCACTCCGACACAAATTTGACAAGTAAGAAAGCTAAAGTAGGTCAAGCCCGTCTTTGAAATACCCAGCGTCCCGACATTATTGGCGCACTTTGTTACGAAAAATCTCCATGTTTGGGCGTGGCAGTGGACGGGCCACATACATTTTTTTCCTACACCTTTCATTCGCTTTGGTCAACCTATGTTGCGAATTTGAAACTTCTACACCTTTTACTTCACAAGTTACGGTAAACCTTTACTTGTGGGCATATTTGTGGGCGTGGCTTCAGGAGGACGGCGTCCATTTTTTGCCAGGATATAGCCCTCTTCGTAGTTTACCAGTACACCAAATATCAATGAAATGTGGTTCGCAAGTTACAAGTATTTTACTGAAAACACATTAAATTATTTTGTGGCCGTGGCAGTGGGCGGATGTATCCCATTTTTACTTAGGATCATACTCGGATCCTTATATACCTGTGTGCCAAATTTCGACTTGGTTGCTTTAGCCGTTTCGGAGGGGACCCGATCACGGACGGACGGACAGACAGACGGACAGACGGACATGTCTAAATCCATTCAATCGATCGTTTTTGATCCTGATCAAGAATATATATAATGTCTCTATCTATGGAACTTAGTTCTGGATGTTACAAGATTCGCACAAAACTAATAAACCCTGCTTACGCTGGATATAAAAATATGCTAGATATTTTTAAGGCCATAAGTGGCCCCATACATCGACTAATGTTCAATTTCTGTATGAAAACCGCCCCTTTGTCACGCCTAATTTTCCAAATTGTTTGAATTCTAATCCTAACGCCCGGATCCCACTATCTGCGCAATGCACCGGTTTTTGCCGAAATCAAAGCGCCGATAGTTTGAACGCAATTTTCGGACTCTGATGCTGACAAGTGTGAGCTCCTTGAACGATTTTTGTCCCGATATATTTTTGACAATATGGGACGATAATGTGAGCCCAAACAATGATTGTGGAAATTGTTGAAATTTGTACCTATCTGCCCCGATAGAAATCAGCGCAGATTGTGCTATTTGCGCAAATAGTGGGATCTTAAAATTTTTACCCGCAAATTTCTACCAACGATCACCTTAATATTCAATAACATTCTCACTCAATCTGTCTTTCCGTGTAGGTGGACGAGTGCCAAAATCGTACCTATTCCAAAAAACAGGTGATTTAAGACCAATTGCAAGGTTGCCTTATTTTTCAAAAGTGCTCGAAAAATTAATGCAGAAGCAAATTTTAAAAGTCTTAAACGACATTTCACTTATAACGGAACGGCAATCTGGTTTTCGCAAGCATCGTAGCTGCACAACAGTTGTATTAGACGTAGCCGAAGACTTTGATACTGTTGACCACAACATACTTTTATTAAAGCTACTCCAAACCTTTCAGTTCTCGCCGACAGATCGAAACTTCATTGCTTCTTATTTGTACAATCCCAGCAGCGAATGTAATGCATGCTTCATCGATGCTTCATCGATGACAAGTAATGCCATTTGATGACACACTCGATTCCTTTCCTGTTGAAATATGCATTACATTTAACATTGTGTGACATTGGCGGTAAGCGGTAAAGGCTTCTGCTGCAATACCTTTCATCAATGCAGTCATTGAACCAATGACGTTTTATTGTTGGATTACCTTTATCTCTTGCGCTGCATTACTTTCGTATATAAATTCATTGATTACCCAAAGATTATTTTCACCGATGCATTCCAAATAAAAACACGCATTACTAATAGGCGATTGGTAATGAAAAGCCGCTCCTATTGCATTACCTAGAATCAAATCTGAATCCGGTTTTCGCTCAAAGTAATGCAGAATTTTCTAAAATGTATTGCAGCAATTGATAAACTATCGAAAAAAGGTAATGCAGCCAATGCCATTGTGATAAACTTAGAAATTTTTAGCAAAAAACTTTAACCAAAATACAATGCAAATAAAATTGATGAAGTATTTGAAATAGTGGAGTTGATTACTTTTGAGAAGCAATTAATGCATATTGTAATGCTATTGCATTATTTTGGAGTTGATTCTAGAGTTGATGGCACTGGCATGCAATCGCAGTTTCGCTGCTGGGATAGATCCCCAAAGGTTTGTGTTGGTAACAAGGAGTCTACTTCTTTATCATTCCATAGAGAAGTGCCACAAGGATCTGTTCTTGGCCCTCTGTTGTTCCATATTTATATAAATGATCTTCCGCTTGAACAAAATTTTTTTTAAATCCACATCAATTGTACTCATTCACCGACTGCATTCTTAAACTCAACAATGACCTTTCCAACATAAAAAATTGGGCCGACAAAAGAATTCGTCTCCATATCAACCCACCGAAGTCTAAATGCTTGGCCATAGGCAAAAAAGGTTGTAGATTACTTTTGTCTTCCACCGTTCCTATTAAATGGTCAAATTCTAGCAACCTAACTTTCGCCTTTTCTGTTATTGATGCATTAACGACATTGATGAATTTTCCGCCCCTGAAAATTTGCCGCCCTAGCCAGCTGCCTATGTTACCTATAGAGTGAATCCCCTACTGAAGCTATGCGCTTTTAATATGCACCAGTGGAAAAAATATCAGGATCAGCCCGATTCTGATTATTCCCGGGGAACGAATTCCCAGGCAATTTACTTTTCTCCAGATTAAAATTTTCCTTTTTTAAATAGATAGGGTAAGGCAAATTATAGGTCTGAGTCAAATACTTATTCCCCATCAAATTTCTTCCCCCCAAATATTTAAGAAAGAAGAATTTTAGTCTCGAGAAAAGTAAATTCCCCGGGAATTCTTTACCCGGGAATATTCAGAATTGGGCTGAATATAACGGATGATATGATTTTACAAAACGATTAAAAAGCGACTTTAAACTACATGTGATAATTGTTGTAAGTATATTGAACAGCATTTTTCAGCGATCTAAGACAATGTGATAGAACTATTCAGTTCTCAAAGACATTTCTTCATAATTTTTAAATTTTAAAAGCGAAAAACCAATTTCTGAGAAAATTATCAGTGCGAAAGCTAATGGAAATATTAAAGATAAAAAAAAATTCTGAATGCTTTACAGTGGAAAACCTCGAAAGAAAATTGTTTTCAATCCATTGAATCCATCGATTCTCATCAAGTACGTTTCGATTTTCTTACACAACCAATTAAAATTGACAGAAAATTGAAATCAAACAAAGATCATACGCGATAAAAGATCGTTTCAATTAACGCGAATGCTGCTCGAAACTTTCAACAATCATTTGCACTTTGTTAGAACACCAATGTCAGATACTTTTTGCTTAGCACCTTCCTCCTTGTAGGTAAATCATTAAATAAAATAAAATAACATAAAATAAGAAGAAGAAAAAACGATCAGAAATAAAACGCTCAAGTTGTCGAAAGCCCATTCGATTAGTCCGACTTATAGATGCGCGCGGCTCATACTGTTCAATCAATGATTCATTGTGAAAAATTAGTTCTGCCACTTAAAAGAATTCTCACAAACAGATAATAAAATTTGCAGAAAACACGAAGTTTTTTTTTTTTTTTTTTTTTGCTGTTGTTGTTGCTGTTGGTGTTTACGCCACACTCGAAGTAAGCTTTGAAACTAAATGCCGTTGCCAACGAAGAGCGCGGGGTGTGCGTTGTTTCGGACGCATCTCATGTTTAAGTTTTGTAGATATCACGAGTGACAAATGACAACTACAAGCGATTGTGACAACTTACCTGAATCTCGTCTGTACTTGCATGCGCTGAGTGTATATGAAATAAAATACAATTTATGCCACATATAATTTGTCAAAAACCCTTATAAAGTAATTTGCTACAAAAGCAAAACAACAACGAAAAAATCTACGTCTCTGTCTGCCGTTCATAAGTTCGAGAGAAAACTTTGAAAGTATGAAATAAACAAACCGCAAGAAACAAACACCCCTTTTTTTTTTGTACCAATGTACTGTGAGCTGAGTATGTTTCGACGACAGGTATATTGATTAATAAATTTCGATTTTAGACTTTGATCTTTTTTGGCCATGCACTTTTTGTATTTGTTGGCCCACAATATTCGCATGGACTGGAGATTGTGTTTTACTGACCTAGGCACGCATAAAATTGTTGCAGTGTAACATTCTGAGCGGTTTGTTCCCTTATTTCAGCTGTTGATCGAAAAGGAGTATGCTAATATGATGTCAATCACATTATACCCAAAGTAAAACGAAAAGGTTGAATTTTATATCCTAACAGATATGTATATTGATACGGTGTATGCAAAGTGACTTCCAATCTGATCCAACAATGTTTCGTGTGCTAAATTCCTAAAAAAAAAAAAAAAAAAAAATAATAATAAAAATCACAATACAATCCCAAATTTGAATTGCGAATCTGAGGTATTGACGAACAAAAGGCCGTTGTTGCAACCGAAGTATAGGACCTTCTACTAAAATGTCATCCTTATTACAGAAGAGTCTTGGGCAGGTCATGCCACAATCTCCGTCCGCATACAATCTGTATTGATCGAAGCACTTGTAGCACTTTATAAATTCCCATGTCGATGCTAAGAAAATTTTTTTGCATATGTTACTCAAAAGATCACTCTGGGCTTTCAAAGTACTCAACTGATATGTTAATCTGCTGTCAGAAAACAACGCAGTATACAAAGGGGGATTAAAAGGAGAAGTTTATATTTCGCCTTTTGCGATCTTGTTGTTGGGTTTTTGGCACTTTCAAGCTAAAACATATACATACATATGACATTTAAACTACATACATACTTATATGAAAGTGTATATATTTGTAAATATTCTTATACTCATAAGTTCTTATCTGCAAATTTTTGTATACGAGGGTTGATATATTTTCAATTAAATTCCGAAAAATCTCAATTAAATCATGCATACAAATAGTTTGTTCTATATGTACGGTAGCGTATGTTCATAGTTGTTGTCACATGTATGCAAAGGTTTCCTTTTATCTTCTGAGATATGTTTTGGCGGCCTTGTCTCATTTCTTGATACTCCTTGAAAACTCTTTTGCGGTGATACTGAGCAGAAAATATTTAGAGGGGACAGCTGCCCCTCCCGCCCCTACTGTAAACAAGCCCGTGCAAACATGCTCTATTGCTTTCGTCGTAATAGGTACAGCTAAGTTATGATTTTTATTTTTGTAAT
This sequence comes from Chlorops oryzae, assembly GCA_020466095.1. Classification (NCBI taxonomy): domain Eukaryota; kingdom Metazoa; phylum Arthropoda; class Insecta; order Diptera; family Chloropidae; genus Chlorops; species Chlorops oryzae. Next base: position 38,058,538 of record CM035807.1, on the reverse strand, counting down.
TGAAACAATCTTTAGGCACTCTTTGGGAAAATTGCACATCAAAATTTAAATCGCCTATTCGCGTCGCGACGTCTTTCCAACGAAGAACTGTCGTAGCTCGTTTAACAAATCGACAGAATGAGATCTAAGTATCTGAATTTTCACACAAAAATATCGACATAACCAGTCCGTACATTTATAAAACGGGGGCAGAGTTGTAAGATGCTTTAAATGGGCATTGACGCTGTCAAGCAAGCGTAGACTCTTTTTCATGTGTGATATGATATGAATCGCCAGGTGGCCGGCACTTCGTTTGAATTTCTGAATCCGCTTGTATTTGACAATGTTGTATGTGGTGATCGATGATGTTCATGTTGTTGTTCCTTGTGTCTCATGTTGTCTACAGTACACACTCATGGTACATATTATTTGCATTTTAAGAATAAAATTTACACATCGCATTTGCAGATCAAATGTTGTGGAAGATGTAGGAAGATGTAGGACATACCAGCGTTGCCAGATGAATTTTCTTACAAAGCGTGATTTCTTTCTAATTTGCCCACAACATGCGGGATTTTATACAAAATTTGAGGGAAAAATGTTAATTCATTTTCCCGAGACAACGAAGGCAGAATTCCAACAAAAACTCCTTTACCAAATATATTCATAATCACTTTTTCTTTTTATGGCTTTATTGCTCGCTTTTCGAATTAATGTAGAATATTTGTACTTTTCTGACCCATGCACAGCATCTTGTATTTCCTTTTTATCTTTTACATACTTATAAAACTGAAAAATTGAAGATTTTATGGGGGTAAAATTTAGATATGATATTTTTTATAAGATTAAATTAGATTTTAACTAGCAATATTAATGAGCATATAAGGGGAAAAATCATTTTCCAAATATTTGAAAAATGCGGGATTTTTTATGTCACGGCGGTAAATTTTAATATAAGGCCAAAAAGCGTGACGTCTGGCAACGCTGGTACATACATAGCTTGAGCAAACTTGATTTTTTTGCTGCAATTGAGAGCTTTTACCCGTCTCCTCTTTAAATGCTCAAATTCGTTGACATCAAACTTCTCAGTAACTTCAAAATTCTTTTTGCTTTTCTTAATGCGACGTCGAAAACGGACCTTGACATTATGTACCTACCTACCGAACTCAAAGTTTCCTTAAATAAGGCGTTCAACGAGCCATTAAATTTAAATCTATAAGATCATTTCATAAGAAATTTAAGTGACTTTGAGGCTAGAACTAAAATTTTTCAAATGGCAGGCAAAGGACATAGAGATGCCTTATTGGAAAAAAAAAGTTACCAACAAAAATATTAAACATTTCGCAATTGACTCGGTGTTTTGAAAACTGTCACTTGTCACCACATGACAATGTTATAGCGATGCGCTTTTCTCAACATAAAAAAACGTGTTGAGCTTCGTGTTCCTGTTATTAACAAATTGCAGCTATGACAGAAATGCTTGACAATGCTAAATTTGAGCACATGCTTCATTGGTGACGCAGAGGCGTGAGTATGAAGAGAAACCGTATGCACATAAGCTGATCATTGCATCAACGTTTTACTAACACAGCAGACGAATGGCATGATGCCCTTTCTCATATGGGATATTGTCTTCCCAGCGAACATAGAGAACGTATGTGTATGTATGTTCACATAGGTATGTTAGTAAAAGCGCTTTATAATAAAAGTACATTTGGACAAATGGAGCGCCGCAATGTTGTGGTCCATCGTGTACATTGCTTTCTTTAATATTGAATGAAAGCCCAAACAAAAAGCGGGCCACTAATGGAAAACAAGATGTATTAGTTTTACAATAAAGTTTGATAGTTCGACTGACAGGTGGTCGAATAAAAGGAACGCCACGCCGTTAGTTATAAAATTCTTTAAAAAAAAAAATACGAAGAAAACGAATTTCGTCAACGAAGGGTTGCCTTTAGAGACGCAACTGGGCAACCGATGGACTGCAATGCTACTACAGCTTGTCTTAATGGAAATTCAAACGATATGACGTACCTGTACAACAAAACAAGAAGCAACAAAAGTTGCTCAGAATGAATGATGACACTGGGCTTCGTTGCTATTGTGTGTCTGCTCGATGTCTGCTTATGGAGCATACTTTCTTAGAAGTGCTTAACTTATCCGACATGAGTTGAAAGTCGCAATTTCGAAATTCACCCAGCGAATCCAATAATTTTATCCGTCAGCAGGAGTTCTTCTCGTCTTTACCCATTTCCAATATATATCTGTGATAATATACGAGCATATGTGCATGTACATATATGAGGTCCCAATAGGACTGTTTATCAAGGCAGCCAAATTCCACATTATTTCCAATTAGAAAATTCGACGAAGGCACGCATATTTTTGGATGTAATCCCGTTATATTTGGAATGTTCTCGTTTTCCAATGACTGCCCTCAACATTAGATTCATCTTATCAAATAGCTAAAGATTTGGCGCGGCGCACTAAAATTTTAATTTCTTCACATATTTGTATGGACCTCTTAAGCAAAAGTTTAAACAACTAAGAAAGCTAAAGATCGGCAAGCTCTGACTTTGAAATACCCAGCTCCCAAAATTATGAGCGCACTATGTTTTGCTTCTCATATTTGGGGGGCCACATAAAATTACTTCTCTAACACCTTTCATTCCCTTGGTAAAACCTATGTTTGCAGGGGAATTGAACTCTCTACGCCTTTTCCCTTGGTAACCTATGTTGCGATTTGAAGTTACGCTTTTACTGAAATTACGAAAATTCCATTTGTGGCGTGGCAGTGGGCGGGCCACATAATTTTTTTTCCTACACCTTTCGATTCCTTTGGTTAACCTATATGCGATTTGAAGCTTCTAGCCTTTTCACTTCGAAGTTACGACACAATTCATGAAATGGCATGTTGAGTGGACCACATATAATTTGTCCTAATTTCGCTTGTGGTAACCTCAGATGACGATTTGACAAGACATTCTAAATCGCTTTTGACTTGGATATTCAAAAATTTCATTTGTGGAGCGTTAATGGCTGTTACATAAATTTTTGTCACTAACTAATATCATTCGCTGGTATAACTAAATTTGGATAAGAAGTTACTTGTTTTATACAATTCTTTTCGATATTACAGACACTCGATGGTACAATCCGAAATGTGTTATAAAAGAAAATACGGCATTTTAAAAAAAATAAATTCATTTTGGCGGGCAGTGGAAATTGTCCCATTTATAGGATCATCCGAGGAATTAAAAAAAACCTTTGTCGAAAGTTCAAAAACTATAATCAAGTTTTGAAGAGATCGACCAGGACATTATACGAGTCACAATGTCTAAATCAAAGCCTTTGATACTGATCATCTATATATATTAAATGCTATAAAATCCTGGAGCTTAAATAAAGCTCTCAACTGTTAACATTTCCAAAGACCTAATATCTACCTGCTAACTTATATTAATGAAAAATTTGGGCTACAAGATTAACGTGGTCTTAGTTATATACGATTTTTAGTCGATACACAATTTTCATGTAGTAAACTCCAAATGATTTTTATATAAGTCATTTGAATTACAAAAAAACGTGTCTAGTTAACTATTTTTGGGCGAGTAATTGGCACATAAGATGGACATGATGTAAAAATGTAACATTTTTAAGCGGTCGACTAAGTTAACAAAAACACATGTAGACTAGCTAAAAGTTTTTTGACTATTACGTGAGTCAAGTTGGCTGTAATATCAGTGTAACATTTGAACGAGTACAACTGTTAGACATCAAGTGAGCCATTCTGATACTGATCACTCTAATCGACTTTACCCTAAATGCTATTTAATGAAATACCTTTAAAAAAGTTATATAAGCTCATAAATAGTTACACGAGTTCCAAGCCATAATCCAGAAAATACTAATTTATGAAACTCGAGATTGAAAAATTTTACGTCACACTCATGAGTATTCGCGAAGAGTGTCACTCAGTATTGCAATACGATTCAGTGATTGCACCAAAATTTTTCATACCTAGTTCTTATACTTCCGATATGATTATTTGAAAGCTATCGTTCAGTTGCAAAAAAAGTTCACAATATCTTCTGTTGTAATTAAACAAGTGGTTATTTGAATTCCTTGCACAAAGATGGAATTCAAAATGCTAATTTTTTCAACCTATTTCTGATAGCGATCGCTTGAACAATAAAACTTGTCCCTATAGCTTACTGTCTCATTTGACAAAGTTCCAGTCAAGTCATCTTAATATTTAGTTTAAAATAATTGAATCAACTGTTACAACAAGTGACATTCAATGGTTATTCTGTTGAAGTCTCACTTAATTGACTACATTATTTTGATAGTTAAAATTACAAAGCTTATATGCCTTTTGTATCTCTATTAGGAGCTTAAAAGTATCTACAAGCCATGTAAACTCAAGTCTAGAAGCGATACATTGACGTTATGTATTTAGAAGCTCGGAGATTTGTAGGAGAAATATGATTTTCTACTGTTAAATCGACTTACTCAATGTCAGTATTATACTCCGCTGTAATTTATTGCGAATCGCTTAATTGCAAAACTCGCTGTCTATGTTATTGCTATTAAAATTTGAGCTACGAGATTTCTGAACATGAGAGATTCCGAATATTTTTCATTTAAATGCGTTTCGCTCAGTGCTTATAAAAAAGACTGCGAACGAATTTGCGTCGTTTATTTAAACGGGGCTAGTACGTCAGTTTTAAATCACAAAATCAGTGGTAGACGTCGGAACAGCACAATGTTTTTCAACCTAGCATTGGTCTGTCATGGATGACTCGAAGAAATCGAAAATTATAATGAAGGCTAGCATGCAAATGTGCTGCATTTGAAGCAATAAAAAGAGTTGCCAGCACATGTACTTTCAATGATTGGCTTATATAAACGAAAGAAAATATGAAACAACTGACAAAACTGAATTCAAGATGAGTTGATTTGTGTGAAGCTTCCACTTCTTATCTCTGGCACTAGAGTATGCAATGTAAATGATTGAGAAAACTTACAAATCTAAATTTAAGGCGCGAGTTATTTTGGGTCATCCTCGTTATAGCTCACATGCAAGATGATGTTTCTTAATAATTTTAAAAAACGGCCATTAAATACGAATTCAACTCGTACTACATCTAAAGCGATCATTTGCAAGGTTCTTTTACCTTTTAAGACCGCCTGACGTTTTGTAGTCTTGAATAAATATTTAAATGGTACGATTGAACACCATTAAGCCAATTCATTTAGTCGTTATCTCTCTTTGCTGATTTTTTGGATTCGCTTAATCTTCAACGACTCTAAAGTCTGCCTTTTATTGTCTTGACATAAGACGATATCAAATATAAGAACAGCACAAGAAGAGGCCCGAATTTTTCATGGAAATTTTCATTTAATAAATGCGATAATCCTCCACTAATGTAATAAAATAAAAAATGAGTTAGCCGAACATAATATCAAATACTTATTAGTTAAATAATTAAAAATGGTCTAAATGTATAGCAAAGTGGCTTAAAATATAAACAGCTTCTTAGCCTATCGCGACGGAACAATATCCGTTTTCGTCTTTATGACGGCGCTGTAAATTGTCAGCTTTTTCGGTGCCTGAAGAACGTCGTTTTAATAGGAGGCCGACAGCTGTGCAAAGAGACTTATTGAGTTAATTAAGCAATAAATTTTAGAGTTGAGCATATGTTTTTGAAAATAGATTGTGCGTTATATCAAACAAACACTCGTGGAGGAAAATAAAAGACTCGTCACCAGTACCTAGTAGGTGCTACCCAGTTCGATAAGAAAGCTGTATACGAGCAGAAGGACGGTCGTAGCTACGTAATTCGAATCTCCTGGTGACGCTGATCATTTCTATATATATTTTGTATATGGTGTATCTAGAGTGGTTCTGTGTGTTACACACAACCAGGCTCGTAGAGAGAAATTTTGGGCCGGGGGATTTTTTTCCGGGGTCGTCACAGAAATGTGCGACAAATAAACCCTTGCCAATTGTGGGCCCTTTAGAAAGCCCGGGCCCGTGGGAAAATCCCCTTTTTCCACCACGCTCTCGACAGGCCAGCACACAACCAATGCTTCCTATAATGAGTTAGTTTTTCTGTTTTGATTCAACAACGAAGAAAGCTTACTCATGTCAATTTGATTTACCCAGATTATTGATGCAATATGTTTTGCCTTTCCGTACGGAAGTTACAAAACATCGATGTTTCTGGGCGTGACAGGGGCGGAACACAACACTTTTTATTTCTTAGTCAATCAATGTTGCGAATTTAAAGCTTTGTGGCCAGTGCCAATTTTCACTTAGAATCAGCATTTAGAAGGAGATCCGACCTCAGAGGGACGGACAGCCGGACATGTCTAACTCAATTCAATTTTCGATCCTGTTAAGATCTGTCTACACCTGCGGAGCTTAGTTCTAGCTGTTACAAGATCCGTACAACACATATGGCAAATTTACGTCAATGTACCCTCAAAAACTTATAGCTGATTTATCAAACTAGAGAAATGTTCGCTATGAGAGGGATACATGAATTTCATAATACTGAATAATATTTATTTTAAAATTAGTAATAAATGGTTAGACAAATGAGCAAATTAAAATATAAACATCTTTATTAGCATTTTTTCATTACCAATTTCAGACGTAGATTTTTTGAATATACAAGTGCCTGAAATTACACCCTGTATTTCTAGTGCACCGTAAAACTCTCCTTTTTAGATATAGGACTTTCACCAAGTTTCATCGAATCCGCTTAAGATTTTTAAGAACTTAGTGATGCCCATATACACCTGTTACGATAATCCTGTAATACCAAATTTAATCGAATGCACATTATTCCTAAAAGAGATTGGTGTCTTTTGAGAAATAACGATTTCTTTGAGGTATTGATGCCAAGGTTTTTTCAATATTATTATAGTTGGATATCCAAAATCCGAGAATGGAGGAAAATTTTATCAAAATCGTATTACAGTACCTGAGATCGAGTTCTACCCTTTTCTGACCGCTAAGGAAATCTGTCCATACGACAGAATGGACATTCATAAAGCTTCTAATTCGAATTCTTACCTGATTCATTTCTAATATATTTTCAAGTAATTAGTTGGTCGTGGACTAGACTTTTCTGTTGTTACGCAACTAACAGGCTCGTAAGAGAAACATGAGCACCAGGGAATGTATAGCTAAAATAATTTTCGGGTCTCCAGATGTGGACAAATAAAACCCTTTGCTTAATTGCGGCTCCTTTGAATGCCCGGTGCAACAACGCTAGCGGAAAATCACAAGATTTATCCAAACCCGTTAGAACGGCCAGACACAGAGCACAATCGCTTACCTGATAACGAGTTGAAATTGTCATGTCCCTTTGATCTCACACGAAGCAAATATTGTCAAACCGCATTTGAAGACCAGATCTTCAGATGCAATATGTTCCTTGCACTGGTCCTAGGAATCCCTACAACAATCGATTTATCGTAAGGGCTTGACCAAGGGGCGGCCACCCTTTTTTCTTTAAGTCAATCAATTGTTGGAATAAAAGGGCTGTGGCCAGTGGTTATCAAGCTCAAAACACTCAGGATACGTCAGGGCTCCCAGGACTGGGGAGCAGCAACGGAATCGCAGGCGTTGGCGTTGGAGGAGCCGGCGGAAACTCGCTTTTCGCATCTGCGGTTGCTTCAACGAACGCTGAGTGCGCGAAATATCCACAAGAATTCTGATCTCAAGTTATAATCGCACAACAGCTGCAGCAACAACAGCTCACCCACTGTAATAAAACAGAAGAAATTGGTAAACTCGATCAAGGAGTCGACCTTTGGAGCGATGCGGGTCTACAGCTGAAGTCTGAAAATGAGGCAGACTGCAATTTTTACAGCTTCTGAGCTTCAACAGACTGACACAACTGCCGTTGCTGGACTGAGAAACTGAAAAATCCGCCAAAGATCAAAACGGAAACGATGGGTTCTGAATACAACTGATTTGTGAAGTAAGGAATAGGTAAACAAATATCTATAGCATATTAGCTCAATAAGTTCCTATCTTATGAGCAAAGTAAGCTGGAATTTTACCAATTTCTGGTTTATGATACTGAAAATACTTTTATGTACATATGAAGAGAAATATTCAGTACAATAAACCGCTGTTCTCTAAGCAGTATTCGAAAAGCCATTTAGATTTAAGGACAAATTGAAGATACAACTTCGCTGCAGTTATCCTATTAAAAAAACCAACCTTGTTCTGTTCAAATCTTTTATAAGTTTTTATCAATGAAAATAGCGATTGAATTCGATTTCTTCAAAAAAAAAAACTTGATCTGAACAAATATGTATTTTCATCCCAAAAAATATTCCGTCCAGAAACTGTCTTGCTCTCGAAACAAGTCTATTATATATTGTTTTTCTCTGACTTGCAAGGATTTATTTTTGGCTCGATGCAAATTTTTCACGCGTCTGAATAATATTTTAATAAGTTCGCATCATAAAAAATAACTGAATTTTCACGAAGTTGTGCTTGAATTTAGTTTAAGGGCATTAGCGATAGACATCGATGTAAGTTTTGAAAAATCAGTGTTCTTCTTTTCCATTATACTGTGTATCGAGGACAGATCATCATTTTTCTTTTAAATTAAATAAATTCAAAATAGTTGTCAAGTAGAACTTAAACCTGATGCGCTACATACTGAAATTTGAAAACACACACACACACAGGTTTCTGCTGATCTTAAGGAAAGATCTTTTTGAAAAATCCTCGAACAAAATGTTTATACCAACTCGATCAATTACTCCTTCTGGTTCAGTTTATAGCGAAATTTAAGGAGAACTGTGCAATACATAAAACATTACTTTTTGCGTGTTATTATGGTTCTTTCAGATCGTTCGGATTTATTGTCAAAATCAATTTATCCATACTTTAATTTATTATCCATTATATTCTTGTGTTTGGTTATCAGAATTCTTCATATTTTTGTTATAAGTTGAAATTGAAATTGAAATTCTAAAAGTGCAACAAATTCGGATTGAAACAGGATATTTCTTAAAAGCTTCAAATGATTCGGTGTAAATTATTTTTACTGGTCTCGTTAAAGCAAATGATAGGTACTTATTTATAATCGCATTCACATAGCTCTGTTTTTGTTACATTATAAAGGCTCGCGTGAGCTTATTAATTAAGTGTTACCAAAACTTACAGACTCGACTAAGATATTCTTAAATTTTGAATTAAGTTTTTAACTTTTTGTTTTTAATTCGACCTCAATTCGATGCTATTGAATATAAGGTATTAATAAACCCATCAACTTTGAGGACAATGTGCTGTGGTTTGTTTTTTTCTGTTTTTTTGTTAATTTTTTTTTTTGTGAATGTGCCTGACGATGTAGAATTTGTGTCCTTATATGTCAATACTTCCGCTTTCGTTGAACGGCATTTTCAGGATGTAAATCATTTATTTTCTCCAGAGCTTAAAATTTTAGTTTCTTGAAAATGGAACATTTTGAAATTGGTCTTATTCTATACATACAATTAATATTTATTTCTGATATCGTTTTTTTCATTTTGTACAATTCAAGGAAAGCCGAAAGATTGACAATAAGTTCACATTTTCTATACAATAGGGAACATTAAACATAGACTACAACATACTCTGATCCTAAGCTTGTTGGGTTTCTATTAATATTCAATAGCACTTCTTATTATTTTATCATAAGCTCAGGCGAACATATTTTGTACTTACCTATCTAATTTCGATGGTTTCACTTTTAAGATATTAGTCTAAATATTAGCTCAATTTTTTCTATCCTTTGTGTACGTTATTTATTTTTCTAGTTATGTTTTTTTCTAAGCCTTGTAAGTTATTCTATATATACTATAAACCTTTTGAACCCACACAGTGATTGTTAAAAACTTAAACTTAAAGCTCTTTGTATTGATAAAAAGAATTGTAAAGTACATGTATGAAAAGCACAAATTTTATAATAAGAAGAATTTGTAAGGCAAATTTATAAATAGAAAAATTAAATTCGTATTTGTAGGTGCACATAATTAGTTTAATACCGCATTCCATGTAAAGCTAATTTTCTGGTATATGAGATCCTTTGATTGATTTCGTATTCGTTTAAAACAAGTAAATTGTAATTAGGAAATTATTCGATCAATATAAATCAAGAACGTTAAATTGTAGTTTGCAATATGTTTAGAATAAGAAAATCGTATTCTTGACTTGTAACTATATAAATCTTTACCACTCAAAACATATAAATAAACAAATGAATGAATGAAAACACAAAAAATATCCTAATATTTAAATTTATTTTATCAATCAAATCAAAACTCTACACAAATACATATGTAGGTACATATAAGTATGCCTGCATCCATACATGGGTACTTAAACTTCAGCAAATTCTGCATAGCAAGTTAAATGAAGCAGACGAACGGAATTCACTGCATGACCTTTCAATCTTCACAAACTGAGAAACTGAGAAACATGAATAAGTCATATATAAATATGTATATAAAACTGAAGTAAATAACTTTAAAAAACATTTAGGTATGAAACCGTTATTTGAATTCAATAAACTAATGAAGTTTGAAACCTCGTGGTCGAAATAGGAGGAAACTACCTCTAAAACTTAACCGACTTTTACGAAACTCAGTCAGAATGTTGGCTATGCAAAAATATGGATGTGTACCAAAAATTTTTTAAATCGGTCAGACCCTAGGAGTACCTCCCATAGGCCCATAGCTATAGATTTTTTCGCTAAAATGTCTTGAAATTTGCATAACTCCGTTAGCTAATTTGTAAGATTTTCAAAATATTGCTAAAATTTGGGGGTTTTATTGCTGAAACTGAAAGAAGGGACTTTTATCTTTCACTTTTTTGCAGTGAGCCGATGTAGGTAGACGTAGCTACCTTTTTTTTTCTCTCCAACGAAAATTGCAAAAATTTCATTTTTTTAGTGCATTTTTGTATTGCACATATCTATTCAACCACCAACGTCTCAGTTAGTTTATATTTTTGTGAAAAATTAAATGCTATATTTAAATAATAATTTTAATCAAACTGCATCATTAGATTTTTGAAAAGCATTAGTCGAAAAAGTGACTTTTTCCGCAAGTTCTCCACTGTGCGATGCGGCGCGCCGTCTAACATTTCTATTACAAACCGGTTTAATGGTAACAATTTCTTATATATGATTAAAATTCCATTAAATTTAAATAAAGCAGATTAATTACATTTCAATTTAAGGGATTTGTAGGGATTTTTGTTAAGTGGAGTGGCGGACTTTACATATTGGAGGCCCTAGGTGCATTCGTAAGCCATTTAGATAAATTATATTCAACTACAAACTAAAAGAAATTTTAAGTGCGTTTGATTCTTATCCCCTTAGTATTTTTTTTATTTTCACTTTTTCCAAAAGGGAATACATATATCGAGCCATAACCGCCAAATTGATGTGAAATTTTTTTCCGAAATTGACTTTTCGATGAAAATATGTTCGACAGCCTGAAACTCACCACCTTGTAAAATATACATAACGACGATAAGCTCAATATTAACGGAGATATTTCACTATAAGTTTTATAATTTGTATGCCAGTCAAAGAAAACCACTTCAGAAAAAACGCTCTCTTGTAAAATTTGCATTTTGTCGCTTACGTCCATTTGGTGGTTAGGGCTCGATACGTATAATATCTGGCCAAAAAAAGTAAACCAGAGGATATTTTTTTTTAAATATTGCGTGAAATAGTTTTAAATACGCAAGCTTATTTCGTATAGCTTCGGGTAATGCCACTGTTGTTCCATATTTAAGGATATTGCTAAAAAATTTACCAAAATCACTGAAAATATTCAAAATATGGAGTGACGGGCCGTCACCCCAGTTACAAAACAAATTATTTGCTGCTGTAACATTTATGTATCAATTTTTTTGTTTAAATTTTGTTAAAATGAAGCAAATTTCTAGATGGTTGGATCAAAATGTGTTCAAGGCGTTGATAGGGAACTTAATTACCCTTAATTTAATAGTTAGGAACTTAAAATCGGTTAAGTATATCCGGAGATAATTGGAACCCTACTCTTTTTCAAAGCTCAAAAAACAGAAAATAGCCTATATCTCGAAAACTGTTCTTCTATATGCGTACATGAAATGATTTTTAACGCAATCGTGTTTTGTGTTGAAGTTTCAATGCATACAAAACGATTGCGTTGAAAACAAGTAAGGGTGTTATAGTCAGGCGAGCCTGAAAATAGAATACCCGACACAGACACACATCTTCAAATAATTTTTAATATCAATAAGTGTTTAAAGGCCATAAGGGGCCCCAATATACCCACTTTTAGTAAATTTCTTTGATGAAAAATGTTACAATTTTTGACCACGCCCACTTTTCCAATTTTTTTTTCTCTAATCGGAGGCCTTAAATATACGCTAAAATTCTAAGTTTCAGTGGAATATCTCAAAAATCGTATTTGGAGCAGTTTTGAGATTTTTGTGACAGACCCTAGTACTGGAGGTACCCTAAAAATGGTCCGATGGGTCCATTTGTTCTTACTCATATCCCCGTGAGCACGCATACCAAAATTTTGTCAAGACAGCTCAACTCTTCGATAAGATAACTGTATATCAGAAGACGGACATGTCTAAATCGAATCATCCTAGTGAACGCTGATCATTTCTATATTACATTTTTGTATGGTCTATTCGACTGGTTCTGGTGTTACACACAACCACACAAACGCAATATACCCTCGACACAGAGTGTGTCGGGTATAATAATTGCATTAACGCAAACCGTAATAGGGCCCTAAATCTGCATTTGACTGAATTGTGATTTCGCTAGAATAACTTTGGTGCTTAGCCTCTGTGAGGATCCCTGGAATGTGTGGCCATAGGCGCGCGTCTAGTGCTAATTTTTGCAAAAAACGTAGGTAATTTCATTTATTTGCCACACCTATTCGATTTTATATGCGAGGAAGTAATTTTTGTGATGTAAGATATGTGTTGCATTGCGTTATAAGTTCGTATTTTTCCCCTTTTTTCTCAGAATATTTTCTCCGAATAAACGAAAAATTAAAAAGCGTCGAACAACAGTTTTTTAATTTGCCCCTTGCTATCAAAATCACCAGTTTTTTTTGCTTTTTTATTTTGTTACCCAATAGAGGGTTAAGGAATGAGTTCAAACAGATAATTTATTATATAAGGTGTCCAGTACTAAAGTGATTTCCTTTGTACGGCTGGTAGTGTGGATCTTAGTAAACAAAAACCCATATAAGAGGAGGGTCTAAAAGGTAACTCTGAGGTGTTCCAAGGTCAAGAAATAAATTTCCTCTGGCTTCAAAAAATAATTTTCTTATTAATTTGAAAGTTAATATAAAGTCCAATGTCTTCTATAGCATTGCAGGTAATATCTGCTGAAGCATATTGTGGACAGCAATTTCTCTTTGGTATGCAGTAAAACGACTAAAGACCATTCGATGAGAACGTTACTCTAGTTTGCTTATTTTTGAACATTGTCAATATTTGAGTTGCAATGGATATCCGGCCTATCCAGCCTTTAATTTAGTATCCTGCCGGATACCGCATACCATCCAAGTCGCCAGACACCTCACATTAAACATTTTCCAAATGTAATTGATCAGGATCATATGGCCTTAAAACCGAAAAATATATAACCAAAATTGTAAATTTAACTATCGATATCCGCCTATCAGCACCACGTGTCCGGATACTACTAATCCGTTGCGACGCTAGTCACAAAGCATCGACGATTTGTACAAGAAGTCAACTAAAAAACAAGTAAGAAGCTAAAGTCGGTCCTAAAAGCCCGACTTTGAAATACCAGCGTCCTCGACATTATGAGCGCACTATGATTTTGCTTCAGTCTATTTGTGGGCGTGCATGGGAGGGCAACATATATTATTTCCCTCACACTTTTCATTCGCCTTGGTGATACCATGTTGCGAATTTGAAGCTTCATACGCCTATTTACTTCTGGAAGTTACGATAAAATCTTCTATTTGTGGGACAGTGGCAGTAAGCGGGCCACATAAAATGTCTCGTCCTCTACACTTCTTTCATTCGCCTTGGTGAACGTATGTTGCAAATTTTGAAGCTTCTCGCCTTTTACTTCGGAAGTTACGAAAAACTTCATTTGGCGGCGATGAAGTCGGGCGTGCCACATACAACTTTTTCTACACTGTTCATTCGTACAACTATGGTATCGAACCTATGTTGCGGAATTTGAAGCTTCTAACGCACTTTACCTTCGGAAGATTCCAAATAATGTCTTACATTGTGGTCGGAGTGTGGCATGGCGGCGTACAAACAATTTTTTCCTACACTTTCATTCGCCTTGGTGAACCTTGTTGCGAATTTGAGTTCTACGCCTTTTATTCGGATGTTACGAAAATATCTCTATTTGTGGATGTGTGCATTGGGCGGGCATTATAATTTATTTTTCCCTAAACTTTCTTCGCCTTTGGTTCAACCTATGTTGCGAAATTGAAAAGCTTCTACCACTTTTTACTTTCACAAGTTATGATAAGCCCTTATTTTGTGGGCTTTTATTTTGTCCAGGGCGTGGCTCACGGAGGGTCGGCAGTCCATTTTTTAGTCCAGATAATGTCTCCTTTTCGTGGTATTGACCTAGTACACAAAAATCAATGGAATGGTTGAGTGGTTCGCAAGTTACAAGCATTTGTACTGAAAACACATATATATTCATTTGTGGGTCCAGTCGAGCATGGGCGGAATGTCTCCCGTATTTTACTTAGGATTATACTTGGATCCCGATATACCTGTGTGCCAAATTCTAGCTTGTATTGGTACTGCCGTTTTCGGAGTGAGATCCGACCACGGACGGACGGTAAGTAGGACGGACGGACAACGGCAGACGGACAGAGCGACGGACGGACAGACGGACATTCTAAATCGATTTCAGTTTATTGATCCTGATCATTTGCTAATATAAAATTTAAAAAAATTCAATATCCGCCGGACGCTTAGTTCTCGCCTGTTACAACGATTCGCACAAAACTAATATAACCCCGCTTACGCTTGAGAGTATAAAAAAAAATGAATTAGAAAAAATGTACAAAAATATTACGATAGGTTAATATATAAATGACGTAATATTTTTTACCTCATTACAGAAAGTACACTAAATGGTTGAAAATAATGTTTTATTATTACCTGCAGAAGGAAAATTGTTTAAAATTGAATAAAATAACCCGTAATTCGTTGCGTTAAACTATATTTATAATTTTACTTACCTGTCTCAATGGCATATCTTTGGGTGAAGCCCCCAGGACAGAGCCATTCCCGATTGCTGATGTCTGATGGCACAATGACGCAATCCATGTGGTAAAGGGAAAACGGACAAAATAAGTTGGTTGCAACGTACATATTGGCTTTGAGTAACCTACAAATGCATGAATTGTTTAAATCCGATGATGGTGGAATATTGAAAGTTTTTACCTTACGAGTATTTCAGTCACAATGGCCACGATCGAACACCTGCCGATAGCTTAACATTTCACAAAATACTTGGGATGTTCTTTCTAAAGTTTCGGCATTGAGCTTTGTTAATTTTTTTGCATTAAGACTTCCTTTCGGTCGCTTTCCTTTCATATCTATCGAATATAATATTTTCGCTATTAACGAATGGCTTCTCATGTACTGCTTCAATTTCTCTTTCCAAGTCATAATAATGTCATAAGCTCCGTCTTTTTTTATATAGATCTAAAAAAAAGTATAGGTAGTTTTGATTGGTTTTATTTTAAATTATTAAATAATGTACATTACCTAGCTTAAAATTTTCCAATCCCAACATTTTTTTATCCTGTTGATTTGGAGTTTTCTGCGAGTATTTCTTGTTCGTATATTTTCATAAAAATCGTGAAAGAATCGTGTTTATTTGTGGTCATATTGTAAAAAATTAAAAGGTGTTCATAGGAGATTTTAAGGGTTTATCCTTTAGGAATTTCAACTAATTTTGATTGATTTGAAGTGACAATTAATTTAAAATCAGACTTTTTCCCATCGAGAAAACGAATTTTTTTTTACAAGACTTTTATTATTTTAATAAATTAAAAATCAGTTTACTGTAAATTGATCTTATTTTCATATTAAGTTTTTGTATGCATGTGCATACAGAGAAGGGTTTTTTTTTGCAATAACTGTGAGAGTAACACATATGAGCTAAACTTCTCTTTATATAGCAAATCAACAGATTCCTATTTTATTGCATTTTTGGTCCCACTTTGGTGAGTCTTTTCTGCAACGAAAGTTTTTTTGTAGAAGAACAATAATTAATTTATTAATGTGAAACTTAATTTTCAAGCGATGCATGAGAAAGGCATCCATAAGCGACTATTTGCTGACGTACGTTTCGACCTGTCGTCAGGGGTAGGTACTAGGTAGGTAGGTTGAAGTGGCTGCCACTTAGGCCGTTAATCGGCCCATTGTGATACCACGGGGGTGTTTTGTGTTTGTGTGAGTGTATGTCTTTTTATGTAGTGTGCCCCTAACATGCGATTTTTGAAAAACCAGTGCTAGGCTTGGAACATTACACTCCGTTTCGCCTTTGCCGGGAATCGAACCTCGGACCCTGGGATCAAGAGCATAGCACGCATCCCCTACGCTATCCCAGAGCCACTGCCGACAGGGGTCACATTAGAGCAATTTTTACGGATTGACTGACTATTGAGTCAAATTTCGGTTTGCGTATTAAAACTACCTTTGACTGCAATTCATATATTTTCGTTTTTCGTTGAATGATTTCAATTTTTTTTTTTTTCAAGTTATTTGAAAACTACGCAGAGCGAAAAGACCACATAAAGACCCTATATATCAGAACAAAGCTTAGAAGGTTCCTCTATCGTTTTTCTCCAACAAGAGGTCCACTTAAATTTTAGGGGAAACTCCTTTTCATTAAAATTACTATGATTCCTCGTAGAAATAAGAAGGAATTCTTTAAAGAAATGAGAGAGATTGCCTCAATCCGATGTCGGTGAATTTAATTTCCCGTGCAGGAGTTTTTTTTTTATTGTGAAAAAGTAGATAATAATAGCTACAACTAACATTTAAATAGTAATTAAAAAACTTGGAGGAATTGGATTTCAACCAAAGTTTTTATTAAAAAAAAATAACAAAATAAAAGTTTCAGCAGAACTAATCGGACTTTCTAAAAGAGCTTATGTGAATGACGTTCTTAAAGACAGGATGTTCAAAATTTCTGTTATGTTCGATATTGGAATTTCTATAAACATTGACTTTCACACCATTATTTTTATGCTCTATTTTAGTTCTGCAAACAAAAGCATATTTGAAGCGAACAATTTCTATGACGACTATTTTCCTGACGAATAAACAAAAAAAATAGAATATCTTTTCCCTCAAAGTATACCGCATATATGTGTATCTTTAAAACTACTGTCCCTGAAAGTATACCTCATTTTAAATACAGCGAATTTCAAAATTCAGTCGTCAATATGAAAAATAGCCCTGTAGGTACAGTGGAGTAAATTGGGGCCGTAGCGAGTAGTTCTCGATTATAGGAAAAAGAACTAGAGGAATTGGAACCAGTAAAACGAGTTTAACTATTCGCATTTCCTGCAGGGAAGTAACTCTGTCTTAGCCAAATCAGTTTGTGTCTGAACTAAGTATCTGCAACAAAAGTTTGCATCTTAGCCAAATCCGTTTGTGTCTGAACTAAGTATATACACAACAAGTTTGCGTCTTAGCCAATTCAGTTTATGTCTTGACTAGGTATCTTCAACAAGAGTTTGCGTCTGAACTAAGGCTAACCTACCGCCGGAAGCCTAGGTTATAAGGGGTCCCGAACTAAACTCGATTTTTGATTAATCGAGATCAATTAAAAATTAATCGCATTTAATTAAAATAAGGAAACGCTCAAAATTTAATTTTACATTTCATTCAAATTAATTACAATTGCAGATAAAAAAAATTATTTAAAAAAATTAGCACAGCCTTAATCAAAGCCTGATTTACAGCCTTGGAATTATCAGTCAAGAGTTAATTTTGATCGCAAGGAGCTGCTTTGACGACTAATTTGACGACTAATTTGACGAATATTTTGACGACTAATTTGACGACTAATTTGACGACTAAATTGACGACTATTTTGACGACTAATTTTACGACTAATTTAAGTATGAGTTAAGTTAAAATTCAGTTAAATTTAATATCCAGAACGTCGAATAACATTCAGTTAAGTTTGAAGTTGATTTAATAAAAACAGCTCTTGAGCATTCTAGCTCATGCCGAAATGATATGATGCAGAAAAACTTTAGCAATTTGATGAACAATGCTGTAATACAAAATCTCTCATATTAGATATTTTAATGCTCAAGTTCTATTGTTGATTGCTTTATCGCATAAGATGAGTAGCTAGATAATAATAGTATCTCTAATTGAACCCTCATGAAATTTACGCCTTTTTATTTGCGTTTCCACTTCATGAAAAATAATCCAAATCGATTTGAATATCGTGGTAACAACATATAGGTATCTATGTATATCTAACAAAAAAAATATCGCTAAAAGGTGAGATACATTTTAAGTTTTTTACACAATACCATGCGAAATACCTGCAATACAAGCCCATGCTCACACAAACGAAGGTTAGTACACATTGAACGAGAAAATCGATTTTGTTTGAAACTTTTGCCAAGCGGAGAAAAAAATTGGATCAAGAAAACGAGAAACTACCAATTAGCATTCATTATGAAATCTGAAAGTCTTCTCTCGAACGTAAAGATGCTTCAAGACTATTGCTAACAGATAAAAAAATCAACATTTAGGTACAAACACCTACTTACTATATGAAAAAATCTCTTTATAACTGTGCTCAAATAAATCTCATGATTCATGTTTTAATTTAGCAGAACAATCGGAACAGCTTAGATAGAGCACGATTAAATTTAATCCAACAAATTCTCCAATGCCCACACAGTGTCTCTACTCCATTCATTGCTTGGTCAAAAATAAATGGAAGGAGCAATGAAATTTACCAGAGACGTTTCTTTGTACGCAATTAAAAAACTTGTGGGAACCAACCTACCCGAAGCAACCAATATTAAAAATTTCCGATGTACTCGGATGTACTTTTTTTCATTCGTTTTAAAATTTATTTATTTGTTTTAAAATGCACTCTTCTCTTACTGTTTACTAGTAGAATTTTTATAATTTTAATTTAACATATAAAACGAAAAGATCGAACCACAATTAAGCGAATATACGCCTCGTGAATATAAGAAAATATTTGAGCACCTGTTAGAACGAACAAGCCCATTTCATAAAGTGCAACTTTGGCTCGGTGCTGCGGCTAAACGACTGCAAATATTTACACCATTTTTTTTTTCTTAGTAGGTACATATTTTTACTATTAAATACAATCAATTTTCATTCACTTCTAAAGTGAATTTTTAGCCGCACTCGCGACACTGTGGACTATGCCCAATTAAACCAAAATTTAGAAGATGAGGAAGTTTTTGTGACATATTTTTTATTTGTTTTCTATTTGCAACGACTAGAAGTTCATCAATGAAACAATATAGAACTGTCAAATCCAATTTTCGACATAGTGCCAATTATTTTGAAATTGTTATTGTGACTTATTTTAACTCTGATTGTTCGAAAACATTGCTCAAAAGCCTTGAGAGAGCAACGTATTATGATGGCATAATTTATCGTTCATATAAAAACATTTCACATCCATCCACTCTTAATATTTAAAAGCTTTTTATGTGCTTGCTTCAAGGTTTAATATGGTCTTATAGCCCTAATTGTTGTTCTCTCTTTAATGATATAACTTCTTCGAAATAATAAATTCAATTCTTTTTACTTTTCAGTTAAACGCTACCAAAGTCCCATCACTGGTCTTTTTCGGGTTCTGAGCACAGATTATTAAGTCGGATCCATTAAGGATAGCGTTTACTAGTTTGAATTATCTTTCAAGGATACAGAAGTATTGATGATGACCATGGCGGAGCGTTTGACCTTGTTCAATCATCAATCAAATGGACGTTAGAGAAAACAGGCTTCGAAGATTAAAGTGTTATAGAAACCAAAGGCGTATTTGACGGGGGAGAGACCCATCTTAATCTAATTCCGTTGTGAATTTAAAAAAAGCCACCTCTCCACTCGATTTCATTATACCCTGCATTACTCTCTAGCTAGAAGTGACAATTAATAAATATGCTCTACATAATAAAAAACTATTTGCATACAGGAGAAGAAATTTATCGGAATTACTGTAAAAAACATCTACAAATCGATGTTATATAAGTAATATTATGATCGTGTATTCGATATATTTATTCGACCTTTGACGAATCCAATATTCGAAAATAAAATAAGGGAAAAAAGTTATGAAGAATTTTTGTCACTGTAAACATTAATTATGATCTTTAACGCTTTTGTTCACAATTCTGCATTCTGTAAGCTTCTTTTATCAGAAACATAATTAATAAAATAATTTTAAGTATATTTCAGGATGTTTCTATTTCTTTTTCTTTGTTTTTATACCCAGCGTGAGCAGGCCGCTGGTATAGAAAGGTCTTAACAGGATCGAAAACTGAATTGATTTAGATCGTCCGTCCGTCCGTCCGTCCGTCCGTCCGTCCGTCCGTCTGTAGTCGGATCTTCTTCCAAACGATATCCGCCCACTGCCACTCCCAAAAATGACTTTAAAGTTTATTGAGTAAAATACCTATAACTCGCGAACTGCTCATTTCATTTTATTGATATTTGGTGCACTGGAAAACTAGCAAAAGATACGTATCCTGGAAAAAATGGACAACTTCCTCCTGCAGCCACGTCCAGAAATTTTCCCACAAATAATGGTTTATCGTAACTTGCGTATGGAAAGGCGTAGGATCTTCAAATTTCAAATATTGGTTAACCACGATGTATCGGAGGTGTGTGGAAGACAAATGCGTGGCCCGCTCAATGCCTTGCCCACAAACGTAGATTAATTGTAACTTCTGATTATAAAGCGTAGAAGCTTAAAGTTCGAAACAAAGGACCAAGAGGACTAAAATGATGTACGGGAAAAATTGATGGGTTCCGCCCACTGCAAAGCCAACGCGAAGAGCAAACGAGTCAGGCTTGACCGACTTTAGCTCTCTCACTTATTTCTGCTGTGTAAATACGTTGCCTAATAGTTTTTGTTGAATTTATTAGGTATATCCTCGCCAGGAAATTCAGAGGCTTTTTGCGAGTAGTTTGCCTTTTTGTTCTCAAAAATCCTTCATGCGCTTAAGCTTGAGTTAAGATGGGCACTTAATCGGTAAGAGCTGCAAAAGTTATCCAACCTTAGATTATAAATACTTTCATAAGCCAAACGGAAGAAGAGCCTTTCGAAGAACTTAAATTGTTTTCTACTTCAACATTTTTAAACCCAGTTTTTTTTAACGACTTTTAACGCTTTTCTGCCTTTGCAGCTGCTTCCACAAGTTCCAATTTTATGCAGAGCGAACGCATTCTCAGTTCAAAGCCAAAGCGGCTGCAATTCCGCTCACGACAAAATTTAGGTCTCTCGTGCCGTGTTTTCTGCTTTCTCCGCAGTCTGTATTTAATAGTCGACGTGAACATTACAGAAGCTGGCATCTTGGCCAAAAACGCTTTTTGTAATTTGCACGAAGGGGGAATCAAATTGTTAAAAGGACGCGTTGAAAAGGAAAAGCTGTTAGTGTCATTGATTTGAGCTAAAAAAAATATGGTTGAAAATCAATTTGAAATATACGAAAGCGAAAAATTATGAAATATTGGCAGCAGTTCAGAGAGTAGTGACAACTTATATGAGAAACTATACCAAGTGATAAAATAAGAAATTTTCATTAAAATTTATGTATATAACAATGTGGTGAGTGCAGACATAATTCTCTCGATGAAAGTTTTAATTAAATTTAAATCTAATTGTATTTTTCAACTGTTGGCTATAGTGCGCATGTCGGCGACCATTGAAGTTGAAGTTGGCCTGGTTCTCACACTGCAAGAGATATATCCTTTTCCTGCACCATTTCCTGCTTTGCTTTGGCTGCATAAGGCCACTTCGCTTCACAATCGCTTGAATTTTCCTGCGGCTCTTTCCCTGAATGGGTTTGTTTGGCAGTGGATGTTGCTTCGCAAGTATACTGAATTTAGTCGTGAGTCGTGAGCGGCGAGAGCATGAGAGCATGAGAGCTTTGCATTTTCCAATGTGGAATCTAAATTCTTATTTGATATTATTTGATAAGGGTAGTAGACGCCGAATCATCCCTTGTTTTTCGTCAGCAATTTTCAACCCCGGGCGAATAAGAATTACTGTCTGTGCACGCGGCTGTGTGTGTATGACTGGTTTCTTCTTTTCTTTTTCTTTTTTTTTTTCATTCCATGCAATATGGCGCTCGTTTTGGATAACCGAACTAGTTTTTAGGTAAGGTCACTCAATAAAAAAAATATGCTAATATTGGATCAATTGTAGCATTTTTAGATAAGAACGAGAAAGAATTTTAACTTTTGCCGAGAAAAAAAAAGGGCGAGAGTTAGAAATTTTTATTAGTTTTTGTTTAAGATTGGAAAAAGGTCATTTCGAATACCAAAATCCAAAAGTTTTGTACTTCTCTAACGATAAAAAGGTGTGATTTTGAACCTACTGTACATTATTCATGTTTAATTAGAAATCATTCGGCCTAGAAATTGTTTCATTACATGAAATATAAAATTTTAGATTTCTATCGATAAAACAGCCAGTAAAATTTTGGTGACTTCTTATTAACGTTCTTCCATATGGCATCATTTCATAACGAGTCCTCATGTCCTCGTCTTATTTCAAAGCCCTACTGTATTGGATTTACTTGGAAAATAGTTGTCTAAGATTGAAAAGAATGGCCACGAAAAAGAAACGCCGAATCGTTTCTTCAGCTCCTAATTCTCTTACTAGCTTAACAATTTAAGTAATACTGAAATTATTTCTGCTAGAGCTATCAGAAAACTGAGAACAATTATTGAATAGACACTTCAAACCTATAAGGTTCGCGTGAAAATACCTAATTTTTATTTTAATTTTACAAACGAACATCTTCTTAGTCATCATAGTATTCCCCACTACGATCAACTATCAACTTCTTATGAAAAGTATAGTCTTAACAACCCTAATGCTCAAAGTCTTCAACCTAGTTTAAACGATTTGAAGGTTTAAACATTTATTTGATTGTCTTCAGAAGACAGATTTATTTATTTTATACCAAAATTTTTGAAAAAGTCAAATATATCAAAGGTTTCTGACTGAGTTAAACTGGCATGAGGACTAAAACAATGTTTTCGAGAATTTAAACTTTCGAAGTTCTTAAGCCGAGTTGAAGACTACGAACCTAAGAGGCTTAAGCCTGAAATCCACAATACAGTTTTTTGCGTAGGGAAAACATTGTAGAGTGTAAAGAATCTGCCTTTGCTATGTAAATATCTAACTCGAGTTGAGCTTTACGATGTGCTCCACGACGTTATACACTGGAAAAGTAATTTTCTCTACTGTTCAATCATAGAGAAAACATTTTTCTGCAATGCAAACAGTCAGGAGTACAAAGAAGAGCTCTGCTCTAAATATATCGATAGAAGCTCTACGTAGAGACGGTCTTGACTGTGCACAGCACTCGAAACTGTTTTTTCTACGTAAAAACTCAATCATGGATTTCAGACTTAAGACTGATAGAACTCAGATGCTAATTATAATACAATTCCTGTGAAAGTCCCAGAGCCATTTATTTCCCCAAAGAATAGTTTCTGAGATAAACGCAAAAAAAGAAGTTTTTTGGTTAAATACATATTACCAAAAAGAACAAGACTTACCCTTTACTATGCCAAAATTTTTGAACTACCCTGCAATAATGAGCCGGTCAATTTCCTAAGCAGCACGGCCTTTGACCGGTCCAAAACCTACCAGTTATATTATTGCAGTTCGCTCCATCGAATTCGGTCGAATTCTGGCGATCGGTAATAAACGGGTTGGTTTAAGGGTAGCCTGTAAATGACACTTTCATTAACTTAGAAAATATGTAAGAAATTTGTTATTTATTTTCCTTATTTGACTATCCAAAAATCGGACAAAATTAAGACAATTGACCCAAAAAACCTGACTTACGGTCAGCCGTTTGGCGGTCTAGTCGCTCTCCAATGACAGGCCCGTGTTAAAAAGGTCAGTTGAATACATTTGAAGTGGAATTATGAGGGAACTAGTACTGATAACATGAATGGCTGACCGAAGGCTACACTTGGGGCAGTCCATATTACTGCTGGGTATAGACAACTAAAATTGGAAAATATTGAATTTTAAAAGATTTTTTTCCATTAAACAAAGTTCAATTTTGATATTTGATTGCAAAAAACATTTTACAGTTTTTTTTTTTTTTGATAACTTAGAATGAAAGACAGTTCTTTCAGCTATACAAGAAATGTGATTTCATTAAAATTGGTTTAGAAACAAACTAAATATGGTGCTTTATGCTAAAATTTTTCACTTATTCTATAAACAAAAATTTCATCGAAATCGGACGTCATGAATTTTTAGAATTTTTTTGGTTTTTGGTCCATAACTCTCTAAATTACCTCTAGCCCCCCCAATTTTTTTTTGGGTTAATGTCTTATAATTGTTCAATATACCGCTGTGGCAAATACAAGCACTACCAAAGCCCTCTATTCTCTCGGTATGCCCCTGCGTTTGCTCTGAAGAACAAATATTTTTACTAATACTTATATATGACAATCAGCAACCTTGGTTACTTAACACTCTTCAAATTTTTTGGATCGAGATTGTCTGATATTAAGTAATTTCACCTATGAATATAAATTTTGATTCAATATACGGAGAGAAAGTTTGCTTAAGGCCAGCTGAAATCATACATTTTGGAGGGTTTAAATTTTTTTCTTTTTCTTTTTCATATTTACTTTTGCTTTTGGTTTTTTTCGTTTGCTAAGCGAACACGTTACGCATTTAATTATGTAATTCATTTCTTTTTTGAACAGTATAATAAGTACTAACGCGTGATTGAAATGTGACTTCTTTTACTTAGAAATTGAAACACCAGAATTAAACAACTGTGGGTGTCTTTATGTTAAAACGACAATACAATAAGATAGCACCTTTAGTCCTGAAATCCACTATTGAGTTTTTTACGTAGAGAAAATAGTGTAGAGTGCAGAGAATCTACCTTTTTTTGCACGCCGAAGACCGTCTCTATAATTCATCAGCTCTACGTAGAGATGTCGTCGACATATTTAGAGTAGAGCTCTTCTATGTATTCCACGATTGTTTAATTTCCAGCAGAATGTTTTGTCTACGACTCTACAGTAGAGTAAAACACTTTTGCAGTGTAAACAGTCGTGGAGCACACAGTAGAGCTGTACTCTAAATATGTTGGCGGAAGCGCTACGTAGAGCTTTAGAATTGTAGAGACGGTCTTCAGTGTGCACAAAAATGGTAAATTCTCTGCACTCTACACTATTTTCTCTACGTAAAAAACTCTATAGTGGATTTCAGGATTTAGATTTATACTTAGAAATTTTAATTAATAAAATTTAATTAATCGAACAAATTTTCCATTTAATTTTCCCTCCGAACAATTCAAGAAGTTTATATTAAAGCTATGTCCTCAGTTCGGCTAGGAATGAAAAACTCCATATAAAACAGCTTCAGAAAATTCACGCGGCATTTCTGACGGATGGCCTCAGTTCAGTAAAGTATCATAGTATTTTAATACTTTTTTGCCTAAGAATGTACATCGAAACCCAGGCTATCCTAGCAGATATAATTGAAGTTGATATTTTTTTTTCGCAGAATAGTGAGAGTTGATGTCAAAATAGTTTAAAGTTGGTTTAATAATGCTTAAAAAAATAAAAATAAAAAAATTAAAATTTAAATCAGCTGTTTATGCCGTCTGGGCTGTGTAGAATATTTTTATGATACCTTTTTTTCCTGGGCGAAATAACGTAGGAATTTCAGCGGGTATTTCTTACCGAACTGAGGCGAAGGCCTTATCAAAAAACATTGCTGGAAAAGGGTTACAATTGAGAGTTTAACCCCGGATATAAATTCAATAACAATTTCAATATAATTCTATAAAAAATTCTGACTTTGATTACTTACTCTTCATAGTAACAAAAAAAAAAAAAGGATTTTGAGACTCGATAGAAATGTTTTTCAATGTTCGCTTGCCACTGCAGCAAAAACTTTCTCTTATGGGAAGCGCTTTATAACAATTTCAGACATTCAACATTTTTAAAATCCAATGGAAAATAAATTTACCTAAAATCGTGAATTTTTCTCTTTCGGTGCAAATTGGTAAGAGGCAATAACACATGCTAAACAAAAAATATTTGAACGTCTGTGTTCCCTTTTTCTAAATACAAAAATCTTGTGTTTCTTGACGACGTTGTCGTCGCCGTTAACCTAAACTCTGCTTTCGTTACGCTGTTGTCTAATAAATTTAAGTTTTACGGATAAAGACCAACAAAAGCAAGAATAAACATAAAGACAAATACAGCCAACCTGAATATACTTGGCAAAAGAAAGCATAAGAAAGTCGAAGAAAAAGAATTCATTCAAACAAAAAGGTAGCAATAAAATGCTGCATTATTCGAAGAAGGTCGGTCATATAAAATATTCAAGGCGTCTGAGGCAACTACCTAGGTTTATTTTTTATTTGTTTGCGTTTAAAAAACAAATCCTGAAATTCCATTCCGTTCTTCAATTCATCCAAAACTTTCAATGCTGGTTCTAAAAACCGGATTTTCGCCGATTCACTTTTAATTGAATCGTTATGGGCATACATACATGCAGCCGTTTATCTATATACGGATGTATGTATGTATATGAGCTGAGAACAATATGAGACAACGCTTTGAGTGTATACCTAGTAAACACCCTCCATCGTTCAAAGAAACACAGACCACATATCGCGCGTTGAAGATTTAATTCATTTAGGGTAGCAATTTATTTTGCCGTACGGGAAGGGTTGTAAGTATTGGAAATAAAAGGAACGAATACTGGTGGATTCTTTATGAATTCAAAACCACCAAAATGAGAACTCAACTGCCCCAGCAATGATTGGGCTGTCAGACCCAAATTTTTGACTGGCGTAAAAGGATAATAATGAAGGTAGTCTTAACCCGTGGAATTTGCCAATAGATTATTTTATATAAAATCTATTTTCTTTTGAATTTGAAGTTTTTAAACATGCGCCCAAGAAAAACAAACTCTTTACTTTAGCGATTTCATACCGATATTCCGAATATTCAAACTACAAAAGAGAAGTGTTACGGGGATTCAATTTTTAATTAGTAAAAAAATATTCTGGATGGTAAAAAAAAAGAACGCACCCATTCAGCATGCTCAAAAGGCTCGAATAGTAAATTCATTGATTGATATCAGCTTGATATGTGAAAATAGTTTTCCAGTTTTATTTTTAAAATTAATCGTAATGGCATTATAGAAAGATTGTGCTTATGGGTTTTGATTTTAAGAGTCCTTAAGAGAGCAGGAAATGTTTTTTGGATTACTCCCAGCGGAAGATAAATTCGAAATTTTTAAATAGATTTTAAGAGGCTGTAAAGTAA
The DNA here is from genome assembly GCA_020466095.1 of Chlorops oryzae. NCBI lineage: Eukaryota > Metazoa > Arthropoda > Insecta > Diptera > Chloropidae > Chlorops > Chlorops oryzae. Next base: position 38,030,937 of record CM035807.1, on the reverse strand, counting down.
ACTATTATATCGCGCACGGACATCAAGAGTGTCACAACTCAAAATTTGTCAAATTGGAGTTAATGCAAGAAATGTGTTCACTGGTCACCTGTCTACCTAATCGAACACTCATAATTGCGTTTTTGTTATTTCAAATCAGCGAAAAAAGCAGTTATTTCAGTCACTTCGTCATACAAATGCACCTAGACTGTGCCGGTTAAGCTGCGTTTTCTTAAAAATTGAAATTTTGAGTTGTGGCACTCTTTATGTACATGTGCGATATGTATTATAAAAAACTTCTTTAAACTAGATGGGTATTCATAATTTTTCAAACAATTTATCCAATAGTTTTTATAAATGTAGAAAATTTTGAGCTCCAATATATTAAGGGTATTCACAAAGGCGTGTTAAAAACGTTGGAAAGTCGGAAAATCGGAATATTGCGACTTCTTAAAATTTTTTAAAACTTTTTTGTATCTTGCACAACTTTTTAAGTAGATAAAATTTTCTGATTTTTCTACTGTCTTTTTTTCCGACGCCTTTGTGAGTACCCCTATGCTTTTATCACTCCGAAAACACATGCCGAGTTCAGCTTGAAATTTGATAGATTAGAAGCCATATATTGAAGTTGCATTAAATATCGGATGCTTTAAAATTGTTCAATTACTTTCATTATAAAAATTATATCAAAATATGCCGCTGACTTAAAAGACTTTATTGCAATGGCTATTATACACGTATGTATGTACTTCTGCACGAAATTGTGTCGTATAGCGAAAAGAATTTCTCGGCATTAAAATGATTTACTAAAATTACCAAAAAAATTTATACAGGATCTACTTATATATACAAAATTATTTTTTGATTTTAAATGCTTTCAAGCGTTCATAGCTCCCAATTCGAGAGCTCGAACAGTTTTTTTGCCGGACTTGAGCAATCACAAAAGCCGCTGGCATTTTTAAATAGTCCTTTGAATTAGGCTCATCTCTGCTTTGCCTCCAAAACTTCGAAATCAATTTTACCTGATCACAAAAAATCTCATCTGAAATACTTTGAGTCCCTCAGTGATTGGCGACTAAATTTTTATTTTGTTTCTCAACTCAGGTAGATTTCTTTGAATATAGTTCCTTCTCTTTCATATCTAGCGCACATTCTGCGTACAAAAAAACAAGGGTGTGTGCATATGTATGTATGTGCAATAGCTGTCGAATGTTTGTCCGTATGGCTGCTTTCAACGTTGGAGTTTTAATAATTGAGCACGAAAAGGGAATGTGAAACGAGACGATGCAAGAAATCACAGTAAAACGTTTCAATTTGTGAGTTACTAAATAATGTAACGGGGTTTTTTCAATTCCAAAAATCCTTCTTCAATTTTCAGGAATAAAATCTATCAATAATATCTGCCTAATTACCTGCGCAAGACCGCTGGAACTAAAAGCTTTTTCCCCTCCAAAAAATTTATTGGATATTTTAAAATTTTTTAGAGATATTCTAAATATCACAGTTTATTCTGCAATCCACAATTCATCTGAATTAATCATCTTTCATATTTCTTAAGCTATTAATACATTTTGAAGTTCCGGTATTTCGAATACCCCTTCACCTTACTTTTCACATTCTGCAAATTCTCAACACTGTTCCAACTCTCAACCAAAATATTGTCAAAGAGATGTCTATAAGTATCGAATCTTGCCATTGCGAGAAGGTTAGAACTTTATTCCAATTGCAGTAGATATACTGCACTTTTTTAATATTTGACATCTACTAAACACTGCGTATTGTTCCCTGCATAAATTCCCATAAATAAGTATATATATAAACAGTTAAGGGAACTTTCGATATTTTGAACTATAATTGACTAGAAAATTGGGACCAATGAGTTATTTCACGCTGCAATTAGGTAAAAGTTTGGCGTGACCATTTTATTTGTTCGGTAAATCGAAATTCGTTTCGTCGAAAGCTCTCAATTTTGGACGTTTACTGAGGATTGAAACTATGCGTGAAATTTTATTCTTCACAAAATTCTATTTCGACAAATATTTTGCGTGATCATCTTCTGAAACATTTGAACATTTCACTTTTTGACTACATAACACATTTGTGCTTTCAAAAGGTGTAATATGTATCAGTATAAATTTGTATTAAATTTAATTTCTTTTAGAAGTTTTTCACTTCCATATCCGAAAAAGTCACTCGACACACGATTAAGGCCCACCATTGTCTGTCTGTATGCTTTTATTTCTTTAAGACTACTATGACACTTTGGCCTGAATTTTTGGCTTATTTTCAGACCATAAGGTGATTTTCAAATATGTTTCGTACATCCATTTTTAAAGCAATATTGTCTTCTCTAAAAAGCGAAGCAATCAGAAGATTCAATACAAGTAGAGTCCGACCGAAAATGGATTTTTCAACTCAATTTCGTTTTTAAATCCCATTTGTTCGATGGTTAAACGCCAAACAAGGTATAGCATATGTACTGCAGTTTAAAAGGAAATCGGCTGGAGATTCGGAAAAAAATTAGAAAGGTATATGCTAATAGGACCTTTTTCATACCAAAATGGCTCCGAAAGTAAAAAAAAAATTGAAAGTTTTGTCTTTGAGCGTTTATTTTTCCCTCAATGGCTCAAATTTCTACCAACAATTTAATTTTACCTAAAAGTCCATAAGATTGGCTTTCAAACCTTATCCTATTTTTTTTTTCTACAATAAGCCATTATCGTGGGAGAATTTTTTTCTCGATTTCCTGCTCTATAGCTCCTCAGGGGTGCATTTACGACGCCCCTTCCATTCGACTTTTTGTTCACCTTGGCCTCCTCTACCATCCCTACAAAAAAAGCACTTCCGCACGGGACACCCTGTATATTAGAGCTGCCTTAAATTATTCCTTTCTTAAAACGTTATTCAATAAAAAGAAAATAAATAAAAATGTATTCGTTTATAAGGGACAATTGGATGAAACGAAAATTATTCGTTTTATATTACTCTCTGCTAATTTGTAAGTCAGGGCATTATAATTAACACTTCACGATTTGCTTAACATATTTGTAGCGTAAATTGCTTATTCCGAAATCTGTGAAGAAACACTTTCAACAGCCTAGAATAGCCAATTTGAATTGAAGCGAAAAATCGAAACAGAAAAAAATCTTCTATTCTCTCGTTCATGACTGAATCCTATTTCAAGGACACACATAAAAAATGGTATTTTATTTTTTCATGAAAATGATAGTAAAGATATCCCTTTACCAGGCGTTCGAAAGTACTGTAAACTTGCTGAGTTTATCTGTGACGCTGTTGTTTGCTATGCAAACAATAGCATAAGGCAGATAAAGAATCCCCTTTCACGAAGGACAATTCTCAAAGGTATTAAATACTTGACGTTACTTCCCTCACTGGGCGTGACTTAAGTCTGCTTTAATCCCGCCCATATTAACGTGAGTACTAAAGGCAACGCGCTAGTTAGGTGTGGTCTATTAACCTGCTTAGGAAATAACATCAAATTAAATTCCTTTTATTATTTTCAGAAAATCTGTCCCGATTGTGCATGGAGAGATTTTTCCCGAAAAAATCCTTTGAGTGGACATCGTGGATGGTGAAAAGGAGAAGAGAAACGGAAACAGCTGCATTACCTTTTTCTTCAAGGCAGCATTTGATCCATTAGTCAGCATTTTACTGACATGTGAATGACGATCAAAACTTTAAACGATTTCAACGATGATTTGCAATTATCTAAACATAGAAATTTGCGAAATTTTCATGAATTTGTCAAAATCTTTTACTTTTGATTTAATATTCGAGTTCTAGGTAACCGGAAGACAACTGCTTACTATTATATGGTTAATTAAAAGAATAGAGTTATCGATTCCGATTGAGACGCTATCTGATAAAAAAAAAAAATCCAAACCTCGTGAGCGGTTAAAAACGGTTATTGAGCGGCGAAAATATATTTAAAAAAAAAAGAGATATCTATTCACATGTCCTCTTATTTAAATCCAACGGCATGATTGATTTTGTCTAACGCTCATTAAACGCCGTGGTTCCGTCTTTTATTCCTCACCACGACAAATTGTTGAATAAAGCGCCGCACCCATCACAAAGCCAAGTGTCTAATCCGTTTATAATCGATTCGATAAATATTTTTTAAAATCTTCATTCTTCAAGTTTTAAAGCTATCAAGAAGAATTTGAAATGATATGTTCTTATCTTATCGGGTCAACCGAACAATTAGTCAAGCCGATAAAAGCGCTTTTTAAGACCTGCATAAAAAATCAATGTGAGTAATCAATTTTCGAAAGATATAACACGTTCGATGTAGCGTTTTGATATTCCTTGGCCCAGTGCTCGCCAAGCAGTCGTTCGCAAAGTAACATCGGCCTTCAGATGTTTTATGTAAAAGAAGCTAATTCATTAATATTTAATTTTGTATCCTACACCAACCGCTAATATTGTTTAATCAACACCAAATCGGACGCTAATAACAGATTTTTTTTCCAGGCGGTATCAGAATTTCTTCTTCAATGTCATCGGAGGACTCGCGCTTTTGTTCTACATCCACCCTGTAGATCCGAATTTGTTTTGATATCTAGTGACAAATTCGGTTCTAGAGAGGTTTGTGTGGTTCATTATTCAACAATAAACAGTTCGGAACATTTGCTTTAATACAGAGGAAGTCAGCATAAATGGATACCAGCAGCCAACGAAAAACAGAGTTGATATTGTATAAAAGTGGAGAGCCTACAAACACAATTACACACTTTCTTTAGTGAAAAAAAAAACGCACAAAAACGTGGAAACAGCGATCAGAAAAATCATGGAAATATTTCAATTAAAATTAAAAAATTTTTTCAATAATTTAATTTTACACGAAAAAAAAAAATTGTTGTTCATGGTTTTCAGCGAACTAAAAAATGTTCCATTTAAGAACGATTAAATGGCTTAGGAAATTACGGAGAAAATATAAATTGTTTCAACTGTTATTACATAATAAAGAAAGTTATTTAAAATATATAAATTGTGCTAAATTAAGAGCAATATTATTCATGATTTGAAAACCTAATAGCAAAAAAATTTTATTCGTATTTATTTTATATTAAACCTTCATGGTGGCAATTTGTTAAAACTGGATCGATATACAAAAGAATATGAAAACTTTTGAGTTGGCAACTCTACCCAGCAAACATTATGACGTTTCAAGACTATTTATACCCAGCGTAAGCGGGGTATATTAGTTTTGTGCGAATCTTGTAACAGGGAGAACTAAGCTCCGGAGATATAGACAAATATATATAGAAATTATCAGGATCAAAAACTGAATCGATTTAGATATGTCCGTCTGTCTGTCCGTCCGTCTGTGGCCGGATCTCCTCCGAAACGGCTGGACCAACCAAGTCGAAATATAGCACACAGGTATATCGGGATCCGAGTATGATCCTAAGTAAAAATGGGAGACATCCGCCAACTGCTACGCCCACAAATTAATTTAGTGTGTTTTCAGTAAAATGCTTCTAACTTGCGAACCACTCAACACATTTCATTGATATTTGGTGTACTGGTAAATTAGAAATTAGTAAAGACATATCCTGGGAAAAAATGGACCACAAATAAGGGTTTATCGTAACTTGTGAAGTAAAAGGCGTCAAATTCACAACATAGGTTGACCAAAGCGAAGGAAAGGTGTAGGAAAATAGTTTATGTGGCCCGCCCACTGCCACGCCCACAAATGGAGATTTTTCGTAACTTCCGAAACATAAGGCGTAGAACGAGTACGTTCCGTCCACTGTCAAGCCCGCAAACATTAATTTTGTGTAACTTTCGCACGGAAAGGCAAAACATAGTGCGCCAATAATGTCGGGACGCTGGGTATTTCAAAGTCGGGCTTGACCGACTTTAGCTTTCTTAATTGTTTTATACTAAAAAATGTTTGCCCTGCAGTATAATTTGAGTTTCATTTATAGTCGTAAAATATAGTTTTTTTTAAGGGATGTTCCGATTATTACTTTGGCGGATTAGCCAACTAGTCGGTTGTAAAAAGGCCAACTATAGTTTGGGGAGCTCTCGTTACACTTTGTTTACCCCTTAATTGCGCTAAAGTTGCACTGTTCTGGCTTGCATTAGATAAAAAGTAGCTCGAAAATGTCTGAAATTCTCTTTTAATATGTTCTAAGCGTTAACGTTATTTATTTATTTATTTTTTGTTTACTTCGTTTGACATTCGTCTCATTTGCACAAAAAATGATTTGACGCCATTACTGTGACTAGTCTCCTATCGTGACGTCAACTTAAGTGTATTTGCCTTTGAAATTTAAAGTATCCATTTATATTCATGTTTTGATATAAAATAGGCATTTTATAAGAAGTTTCATTTACGAGTCTTTTTCGAGACCCCTTGATAACTAAAAAACGATTGATCACATGCACGATAAAAAGACGACTCGAAAAGAACTCATTTGTATGTTTCAAAAACGAGTCGTGTTGAAATAGAAAACCAAAATATAGAGCAATCGTCAATTAATCCCGCAGGGGATTGATATATTATTATTTTCGCTGTTGCTTTGCGAAATTTTACTCAATATAAGACTCAAAAATGAGTTGAATGGAGTTGAAAAAAAATAAAAAAAAATAAAATTTTATTTGACTTTAAAGTTTTAAACAAAAAAAGTCCCCGACTTTCGGTTAGGCAAACACGGTGTCGATGGGTGAACACATGAGTAGAGATACGAGAGTTCCCAGGTTCAAATCCAAGAGAGGAGAATATAAATCAAAATCTTTATTTATTTTCTTTCACAATTATGAGTCGTATTAGACTCGAAAATGATAGCAAATATGGCTTGAAAATGACTCGTAAATGTTGTCAAATATGACTCCCCAAGACGAATCGCGGTTAGGGTTCCAATTTCTCCCGGCAAAAGTATAATTTCTGATCAGAAAACGAGCTCATATTTGATTAATTTAATTACACGGCAGCCACACGTTCAATTTTTGCCTTTCAAGTTCCCATACACTCAAAACATTTTACTAACACACTCACACTTTTAGAACTTCCCTTAAGGAATTTCAACTAATTTTAAATTAATGGAACAACTGATTGATTTAAAGTGACAATTAATTTAAACTCTGACTTTTTCCCATGGAGAAAACTGCCTTTTTTAGCATGGCGGTGTCCTACGGCAAAGTCAATTGTCTGAATCTGCATATCTTTTAAATTAGTTTAAATCAGTTTATTGTAAATTAATATCATTTTAGTTTTTCTTTGAGTGATTTCAAAGTTTTTTTTTTCAAGTTAATTGAGAAGTAAGATTTCTTAAATATAAAATTAGAGAGATTGTACAAATCAATCCGATGTCGGTGAGTTCAAATCCACATCAGGCAAGAATTTTTTGATTGTTTTATGTTTTTGGTTAAAAGGTAGATAACTAATTACCTAACATTTAAATAATAATTAACAAATTCCTTAGAAGAATTATGCTTTCCAATCCAACTTTTTATTAAAATTAATAAGATAACACTGATTGAACATTTCTAAGTGGAACTTATAGGACTTGTGTACTTACGTTTTTGAAGAACAGGATGGAAACTTTACTGTAACGAGGTTAGGCAGCTTCTTTTACTCCTCCATGAGAATAATCAAAATGTTTCCTTAATATTTAAAATTTACCTGCTTCTCTCAATTCCCAATTTTTTCTTATACTATTTCTGCCTGCAAGAGGATTCGAACTCCAGCCTTCGGATTGCTAAGCGCAATCGCTATGCGCTACGCCACGGAGAGATCGAATACATGCCCTAGTGGCACCAAATGTTACATATCCGACTATGAAACGCTTATACGACTAAGTGATTGTTCTTTAAAAGAGTTTTGTTCTTAGGCGCTTATGTCATACGGCTTATGAACGCAAAAAGTTTCCCAAAAGGCGGAGCCTGTTGCAACTAAGAATTTTAGTTGCAATGAGAAAGTTACAATAACTGAATAATGCAAGCGCTTTTCTTCACAAAACAATTGAATACTTGAGTTAATACTTTGCTTATTCATTCACACACATTAGCCAATTTGGTTAGTTAAATTTTAATTAGAATCATTTGTAAAAGGAATAGATATTGTTGCAAAACAAACAATGAGTTTAGAAATTTTGACTTGACTTTCGATAAATGGGTTTAATTTGCTTTATAAACGAAGCCAAAAAAAATATGTTCAAATTGTTATGCAATATCACGGAGTTCTTTGAAATTTTTGAATTTCTGAATCCGAAGTTTTTACTGAATGGCCCTGATTACAAAAAATTTAACTTGTATAATGTTTTAAATTCTACCCCTTGTATTTTTGAAGCGCTTTCGATTAAATGAACGTTAAAAGATTTTACTTTAGCTTTTTAATAAGATGCCATTTACACGTTAAGACATTTCGATAAATTAAACATCACTTTTTGTACAGCTGGACGCACGGGGATGTGGTGTGTAGCGTTTTCCTTCTTCACTCCTGCACTCCCTTGCCGTCGAAAATTTGTTTCATTATCGAAATGTCTTAACGTGTAAATAGCGTATAACCAAGCAATAATTTGGTGCTAACATAACCTCAAAGCAGCTCATTCTCAAAATTGGAAGTAGAGATCGAACAGATGGTTTATAGTGTGACCAGCTGTGGATCATTAACAAGCATAGAGATATGTCCCGAATTTTCTGTTAGATAGTTGCAACTCACAACGATTTAAAATAGTTGATGATATTTGATAAGAATTAAAAAGTGTAGCTGGCAACTTTTTTTGTAAATATACATTAAAAGACGTTATTTTAAAGTAAGATTCGTCCTCAATATCACAACATTTTGTAAATTTAGGACCAAAAATGATGGTCACTTCTGGCTTAAGGCAAATAAACTTTTCCAAAATGCACAGGAAAAAATGTTAAGCTTACTTGAGTAACTTGTAGTGAGCACATATTCGAAGTTGCATAGGTACACTAGCATAATTAATATCAGATTGTTTTGGATTTCATTTTTCTTTTCAATCACTCAAAATGACAAGAGAAAATTAATTGAAAATGTGCTTAACAGCTGTTTTTATAATAAGTTACATATCATTTAAAATTTTGTTGAATAAACGTTTTTCAAACTTATAACATATGCATTCAGCCGTAAAGGAATTGCATAAACAAACCATTGCATCTACTAAGCAACATCTAAGCTCCGCCTCTTTCGTTATTGAAAGTAACGAAAGGTTGTAAAAGTAGTTGCAAAACAGATTTTTTTGACTAAAAACTAAATTTGGTTTGTCAAATCGCTTGTGTAACTTTAAGAGTTTTTCGCAACTACTTTGGTTTGTCTATGAAACTAAAAAGGTTTTTTGAAACGCTTATGCACACCTTATGTAACCAAAAAAATTTTTTTTGGTTTAAAGTTGTTACAAAGTGCCACTAGGGTGTAGATTTAATATATTTTATTAAAGTTCATGAATGTAATCTCCATTAATTGATTTTCAACTACAGGTAACCCTCTTACAACGCGGTTTCATGCAACGCGATTTCACTCTTACACGTTAACAAAAATGCGGAAACCCTCGTCCAACACGGTTTCTTACATGG
>CM035807.1:38009796-38021288 GCA_020466095.1 Chlorops oryzae | reverse complement strand
GATGTAGTGAAGAGGCCGTCAGTGTATTCGTGATACTTTTTTATTTGTGTTTCTTCTTGATTCAATAATTTTTTTTCTATTTCTGTATTATTTAATTTTTTTTGTTTTACTGATAGAAATGTTATAGTCTATGTTTTTGACGTGATAACGTCTATTAAATCGATGATAAGGACATTCTATCTACCGATCTATCTATCTATCATTCTATCACATATGTCACGCAATCGACAGAAAAGCAGGGACTGTCAAAAAACAATCAGAATGAAAAACACTTTTCAATGTTTTGAGGCGAGAAGTCAGATTGTTTTTTGTTCTTGCCTCGTTCTGTTCTTAGAATTCCAGCGTGTGCGTTATCTTCATATAGAACGTTGTCTTTCTTTCCTCGATTTTATGCTTTCAGTGTTTGATATTTAGGGGCTGTTTCCACTATACCCGCATTTAGCATTCGCATCTTCAAAATGCAACTACTGTTTCCACTAGGCTTTTAGCATTTAGCATTTTGAAAAATCAGCTGTGTGTGTCAAAAGAATTGAATTTTAAAAAAAGCAGAAATATTTTGAAAAATATAAAATGGACACAGCAAAACCATTAGGAATGCTACTTATTGTAGTGGAACATGAGCGAAGCATGCTACTGGAGCTGATGGAAGAAGAGGAGGACGCTCTCGAGGACTTACGAAAAATAATAAACAACCGCATACGTGCTCCCCGACGAGTGTGGACAAATGTAAATTTCTATTCGTTTTAAATGGCATTTTAATACATAAATAAATAATAATATAATACATATTTATAGAAACGATATGGCTTTTTCTGGGAACAAGACATTCCACGAAAATACTGAGGAGTTTTCAAGGAGAGCTTTCGCGTAGAAAGATCAGTTTTTGATTTATTGGTGAAACGTCTGCAAGGCTAAAAAAAAGAGATACGCGGTTTCGCAAATCAACCCCTTTAGAAAAAAGAATCGCCATTGCTTTGTACACTTTAAGGTCGTCGGCGGAATACAGGACAGTCGGCAGATTATTCGGCGTATCAAAAGCAATGGTTTCAAAAATCCGTAACCATTTTTGTCAGGAAGTCGTTGACCAACCTGCTCCCCAGTATCTGCCACCGAACTTCTAACACAAGAGAAGCTGCATGAGTGTGTGGAAGGTTTCCAGGCTCTTGGATTTCCCAATGCTTCGGTGCAATTGGTATAACGGTCAATGCAGCAAAAATATAACTAAAAATCTTATCCACCTTTCTCTTGTTTCAGATGGATGCCACATTGAGATAAGACCGGCAGCAGAAGAAGCCATTCGACCACTACAACTACAAGGGGTGGTATTCAATCGTGTTGTTTGCTTCAGTTGATTATGGGTATGATTTGAAGTTATGGACGAATTTCATTGAATACATTTGGGAAATTTAGTTTCAGATTCCAATATGTCAATGTCGGCTGCCCAGGACGTTGTCATGATGCCCAAATTTACAACCAGTCAAAGTTGAAGAAAATTGTGGAATCTGATCCTTTATTTCACACCAACTCGAAAGAAATTTTTGGTACCAAAGTTTTCAGTGGTGTTGATCGGAGATTCGGCATTTCGGTTCTCGTAGTCTCTGATGAAACCATATGCATTTTCAACAGTAGCGACTGACGAACAGCGAAGTTTTAACTACGGCTCTTTCAAGTGCTAGACGGGTCTTTGAGTGCGCCTTTGGGCAGCTTAAAGCTAGGTTTCGTCGGATCGAAAGGGCTGGACAATAGTTTAAAAAAACAAGGACATCGTTGTATGTTGTTGCATACTGCATAACCTCCTTAATGAAACTAATAGCAGTTTTAAAGAAACATGGCAAACTGAAACTAATTACAATCGACCACAGCCGGAGCACATCAACAATGCCTACGACCATGATGAATCAGCTGAAAAAATTAGAAACGCAATTACAAAATACATCATGAGAAAAAAAAACTAAAACATTTGAAGAACTTCTTTATTTATAAAAAAAAAAAAAAAACAAAATAGGTGTTTCCAACACAGACACGAGATCAGTCGTTATACTAAATGTAAACAAAATTAACAAAAATTGTTTCCAAGACAGGTTATATCATCGGCTACGCCTCTTTATTGAGACTTTTGCTCAAAGAGCTTCAGCATTTTGGTCGTGGAATTGGCCAGTTTCCGCCACCATTGTAGAGATCCGCTCTGTCCGAATTTCCGCGAGCTCTAACATTGCGCTCTCCATACACGTCGCTTGCTTTTTTTTTTCTTTTTAGGCGGAGGAGCATCCGTTGCGCTATCATCAGCACAAGACTCGCTGGAAACATTTGTGTCGAATTCGATAAGGCTAGATAAATCTGTGAAGTACATGATTGCGTCACGTATTTTCAATTTACAACCGTAACCTTCAGCTACTTATCAGTACTTTCTACCATTACCTCCTCTAAATTAAAAGGTTTAAATGTGCTAATCCCTTAAGCAGTAGCACCACAATATCTACTTTTGCTGATGATACAGCAATTATAATTCGGCAAAAATGCCCAATTTCAGCTGCTAGGAACCTTCAAATGCATTTAAAATTAGTTGAAAAATGGCTAGCTCTTTGGCGTATAAAAGTAAATGAGCAAAAATGTAAGCACGTCACATTCACACTTAAAAGGGGAATCTGCCCACCCGTATCTATTAATAATATTTAAGTACTACAGGCCGACAATGTAAACTATTTAGGTTTCCATTTGGACAAACGTCTTACTTGGCGCAAACACGTTGAAGCCAAACGAACTCTCATGAAATTAAAAGCCTCTAAGCTTCATTGGTTTAATTAACTCACGCTCTCTTTGAACATTGAATACAAGGTGCTTTTATACGTAAGTGTTTTCAAACCGATTTGGACGTACGGGCTACAGCTATGGGGCAACGCTAGCTCCACGACTGTAGAACTAATACAAAGAGCTCATCGAAAATTTTAAGATTAATTTACAGGTGCTCCATGGTTTATCCGAAACGAAAACATCCACCGCGACCTCAATGTACCCATGGTTAAAGATGAAATTTCGCGATTTAAGGCTATCTATAGCGAAAAACTTAGAAGTCATCCTAATGAAATGGCTAGATGCCTAGCCTCCACTTCTTCACATTCCCGGCTACGAAGAAATGATCGCCACACCACTGTGGAAGCTTCCCAGTTTGATGATATACTGTCGGGAAGCACTCACGTCGACCAGCACTCCCATCGCAACAGCGATCGGCTCGACCAACGTGGTCACGGAGCGGTAGCTCCTACGTAAACCAACCATGTTCAGTCTCCCCGACTTGGCGACAGGGGCGCTTTGCCGGCAACTGAGTAGCCTCTGCCATAAATCGACACACAACAGATTCCGGTAAATTCCTTCACTGGCAAAAACTGTTTCGCCATAAATTTCGCCATGCAAATAAAAAAAAGTAAAATAAAAAATTTATTATTTAAGCCCGATCCCGTGGCACATATTATGTACAAACAACTATATATGAGTTCTTAAGCCCGCTCCGAGGCACGTTTATAACAAGAAACTTTACAACCGAAAACTTTTGTAAAGTTATGTAAAAATTAGATTTAAGATTCTACAACTTATTGTTAGTTCATTTATAAATAAGAAGATTCAATAAACAAGTCCCGTTCAAAAAAAAAAAAAAATGTGCCAAGGATTCGGTTCATGCTCTCATAGTGGACCCATGTCGATGGGGTTCCACCCGATGGTCCGACCAACGATTTCTCTGTGCTGCAAAAGAAAAAGCATTATTTTAATTTGTTCCCATTTGAACATATTCATTATTACCGATACTTTCGAGACAAATTGTCCATTTTTGATTTTACATCACTCCATGTTAAAATTTTACCCGCCTGACACATGAAATCCGCCATCTCTCGATAAATGTGGGAATTCTTTCGTGTTCCTCGGAGGGAGCTTATATTCTCTTCCCACAGATTTATTAATATCATCTCCATTTCGGTGGTCCAAGAGACTGTCTCGTTCCCATTTTTTTTGTCTGAAACAGTTATTTCGATTCATTTACTGCAATATAAGCATAATTTTGATATTTTACTTACATTTCTTTTGAATTCGGCCATGTTTTTCTAACTGAAGTCAGTGATGCCAGATTGTGGGTTTTCCCCCATATTGTGGGTTTTTTCACTCAAATATCGTGACATGGGGAAAAGTATGGGTAATTTTATATCGAAATTTATGCACTACATTTAAGGTATATTTACTACTTATGAGAATGAAAATCGTGTTTTCCCTCTTCCAGTACCATGCATGACTCTTTTTGCTGTATCTAGTCGCGTGTTCCCTAAGTGTGGTAAAGAAACTTGGTTTTTTTTTAAGTCATGAATAAGACTGCAATTTTAAGTTACTTTTATTTTTTGTTATTTTCTTGATACTTTTATTAAAATATTAAAATATTGTGTTTAAATCCAATGTTCAATTTTGAAATCGTACGCCCATATATTCAAAAAATCATTCTTGGTTTTTTTTCGTGGGTTTTTAGTTTTTGAAAATGGGGAAAAGTGGTTTTTTTCCAATATATGAGGGTTTTTTTATCGATAAAATCTGGCATCACTGGCTGAAGTTTCAAAATGACAGATATTCTCTTAGGTATGTGATAAAAGATTCGATAATTAATCTAAAATAATCGCATTTTTTCGCATCTTTTCAAAATGCTGAAAAATGCGGTTCAAAATGCAACAACATTGCATGCGATTTCGGGCCGCATTTTGCCAAAATGCTGAAAAATGCTAAATGCGTGTATAGTGGAAACAGCACCTTAAAGGCAATGAACGAGTACATTATATCCTGTTTAGGGATGCAAACAATACATCAATGTTTCGGAGGCACCGATGTTTTGACATTCAACATCGATGTTTTAACATCGATTTTGATTCTAAAATAAACATCGATACATCGTTATTGACGACCGATGTTAAAACATCGATGTTTCAGAAGTGACCTTTTAACCATATAGAACTATAGCTGCAACTTCGGCCAAAACTATTACGTGGTACACCACACTTACTATTACGTGGTTCACCACAACACTCGGCTTATGGCGTGGTTCACCACAGTTGAACTTTTTCACCAAATCATGCCATAACGCGCCAAAATTTGGCCGAAGTTGCAGCTATAGTTCTATATGCCTTTTACATTAGGGCAACTATTGCCGGCAATTTTTTGGTATATTGGCAAGACGAAGCGCGGTATGTAGAGAAACAACCCTTCCGCGCTTCGTCTCGCCCATAAACCAAAAAATTGCCTGCAATAGTTGCCCTAATGTAAAAGGGCACAAACCTCTAGCTTTATTATTTTTTTTGTAAGCATGAATTAAACGAGGAGTAAACAAAGAAAGTAAAGGAATTTTCGTCTAATTTCCCACTTCATATTTTAAAGAATATAAATTATTTCATTTTTGGATCATTTGGATCGGTTGCCACCGATTAGATGTTTGTATAATCAAGATGGCATTAGTTTGAAAGTTATGTCTTTCCCTTGCTCTTCAGCAATCAGCGGATCCGCAGTTCAAAAGAAAGAAAGCAGCAGAAAGAAAAGCAAGTTGAAAGAGCTTTATACTTTTCAGTAAATAACTTTTGTTAAATTCGGTTTTAAAAACTAAGTTATCGGTTTCTTGCTTGAATTATTGATATTATGTTAATTGTAATAAGCTTAAAAGAAGCTATGTATATTATCAAAACGATCAAATGATTTTAATTTTTTAATTTTATTTCGAAAACATCGATACATCGTATTGAAAAGTCGATGTTCTAAAATCGATGTTTTTTTAACGATGTTGCATTCCTTATCCTGTTTTAGCATTACATACTCTTTGGATATGTGAACAAACAAATTTGAAAAACAGAGACAAGTTCCTGAATCTGTATTTTTAAAGAAAATAACAGAGCAACAAAATATTTTTCGCTCCCCCTGCATACTCTATCGAAATTTTTAATATATGCGTATCGCTGTTCGTTTGTATGCGCTGCAATTAGTGTTGAAACAAAATGAGTAAATACTACTTGATATCGAATACTTTTAGTCGATACTGAGTATATTTTTGTACTCAATACTACCACCAAGTATTTTCGCGGTATCGATACTTTAATGTCGGTATTTACTCATAATATTTTTCCTTGTATTAGTGATATAATTTGGGGGTTTTTTCCCTTTTTTAGGGACTTTTTTCGATATCATTTTGAAATGGATTTTTCGTAACCATTTTCCTAGGAAGGGAATCGGATTTTTATAAATTGTCTTAAGGTTAAACCTGCGCCAAATTATTGGCAGCACTGACAAGAAACAGTAATTCAAAAAGAAATGGCCAAATGTATCCATGTTACGCGCTTGGATTCGACAAGTGCAAAGTGCCGTATTTGTTTTAAAACATTGAAGTATTGTACTACCTGGGTTATGATGTGTAAACACCAAGAGTCATAAAAATTTGCTTAATCTTGAGCAAGTACTACCTAGTATCGATACTTTTGGTTCGGTATTTTAGTGGTATCGATACTTGATCTCGATACATTAAATGAGTACTAGTATCGATACTTTCATGGTATCGTTTCAACACTAGCTGCAATTAGCAGAGCTGGTAGTTCGCGAACGAACTATTTCAATTGAACTATTTACTCAACTGAACTAGTAAACCGATTTTTTGGCTGATTTTTCCCGACGATTTTTTTATTTTTTGGCAAAGGATGAGTGACGGGAAAGGAAACTAGTACAAACCGTCGCAATTTGGTACCAACGATTTGTACTTGTTTCCTTTCCCGTCACTCATCCTTCGCAAGTAAAAAAAATCGGCGCGTCTGAAACCGCACTTGGTTCAAATTCGCTGGTTTTGCTTTCTCGTTCTTTCTCTTTTATGCAAATATCAGCGATGCCATCTTAGAGAATTCAATTTTTTTTCAATAAAACTACAATATGCTATAAAAACTACCTGCGTTTATTAATGAAACATAAATTATGCTGCATAAATGCGTTTTTCACGTTTGCAAAAACAATTGATTTTTGAATATTATCTCTTTTAAAATAATTTTAATGAAATTATTTACAAAACTTTTAGAATTAAGATTTTTAAAGGCATTATCATTGTTATCAGGATTAAGCAAAAAAAAAAAAAAATGTTTAGTACATACACACTTTGTGGGTTTTAAGAGAATATA
This sequence comes from Chlorops oryzae, assembly GCA_020466095.1. Taxonomy (NCBI): domain Eukaryota; kingdom Metazoa; phylum Arthropoda; class Insecta; order Diptera; family Chloropidae; genus Chlorops; species Chlorops oryzae. The sequence goes on along the minus strand of CM035807.1, from coordinate 38,014,116 downwards.
TGATATTTTCATTATGAAAATATATGGGTCTAGTTAAAAAAAAATTAAATTTTGCAAATATGTATGTGCCAACGATTATTCTCTTCTCATTATGAACTAACAACAGCCGTTAAATCTTTTCCATTGTTGAAATTCAAAGAAAGTGAAAGAAGTGAAAAGAAATTTTAAGTTAAAATGTCAAATAGAAAACATAGTGCGATTTGGACCCATTTTGATGAAAGTAAAGATCAGAAGGCGAAATGTAAATATTGCGGAGCACTCCTAAGTATTTCAGGCGGCTCGTTAGGTAAAAACATGTTCGGATTTGTTTGACCCAATAAGTAAAATATTTATTATTAATTAGGAATTCTGAACCGCCACATGAAAACAAAGCATCCGTTCACTCCACTAAGCTTGGAGAGACAGCCGGCACCATCACCAAGAGATTTAAGTCCACCAGTGGAAGAATCAGTCCCTTCTGTCAATCAGCAGTCATCTTCTATTTCAAAATCAACACAGTCTGCAATTGAGCAACTTGTTCGGCGCCCACCTTCGTCCAAAAAACTTGAAAAAGTCGACACTCAATTGGTTAAAATGGTGGCAAAAGGGAACCATTCTTTTCGAATTGTTGAGGAACCGGAATTTAAAAAACTGATTGAGGTTGTTTCTCACTGCCCGGCTTACCAACTGCCAACCAGGAAAACCATTTCTGGGAATTTGTTGCCTAAAATATACCAGCAGCTTTTATCTGAAGTGAAAAGAAAAGTGTACTCAGCTGCAGCAGTTTGTCTTACAACCGATGGCTGGACTTCCCGGAGTAATGAAAGCTATATAGACTATATAGACGGCAATTCTTGACTTGGTTGGTGAGAAGGAAAGAAGTGAAGTAATTTCCCTACCGCTTGCCCTTCTCGCCTACTAAGTCAAGAATTGCCCAAGAAAAATTGCTGTGTGTAAATCAGACCTATAGCGTTTCAATTTCTAAGATCTAACGAATATAAAATAATTAGCAAAAGTATATTTTTTGTTGTTGTAAACGTCGTCGGAGTCAAAAAATTTCAAATTCTAAAGTAAAAGAATTTCCTCTAGCTCTGGTCACAAACATCGGTTAGGTACTTTTAATTTTTAATTTAGCTATAATAGTATTCCCCAAACCGCGATTATCTTAGGGGAAAAAATATTACAAATTTAAGTTCGAAAATATCCATATCTTTTCTTTTTCTTTGAGCTACCATACCTGATTAATATATTATTTGTGTATAAAAAGCTTGAATAAATCGGAATTTATAATCAAAGCTAAAAATTTTCAATTGTTTGATATTCAGAAAAATTAAATGAGTCCGCAATTCATCTATACATAAATATCATCCACTTCACTATTCACTCAGAGCAGCCTTCCAGTAGGTCGCAATAGTTCAACAGTTCTTCTAGATCAATAGTTCATTACAGTTCGCGAACTAAAAGAACGAAGTCGCTCACTATACCTCGCGAACTAAAAGAACTAAAAGAGCGAACTAGTTCACTATGAACTAACGAACTAAAAAGAGCGATCATTCAAATGAACTAAAATTGCCAACTCTAGCAATTAGTGTGAAGCTGTCATGTGTTTGTTGTATTTCTGCAACAAAAAATTACAACAAACACATGACAGCCTACGCTTTAGCTTCATTATAATTGCAGCCTTCTAGTCTTTTTACACATACGGGGTTACCTCGTTTATCTAGGTTTGCTGCCAAACCCAGTATCAAACCGCTCGGTTTCCCATACAAAAGCAAACCCAGTCAAGTGGTAGGTTTGGCGCTAACCCAGTCCCAAACCTCGATAAGGCACAGGGTTGCATTCAATAAACTGACATATATTGTGAGAAATTCCCTGTGAAATGGCAATTTTCGTTGAATGGGGAATGAATTAAAGAAGAAGAAGAATGAGAAAAAGAAAAGAAGTTGAAGTTGAAGTCAAATCGAAGTTTTTGAAAAGGAAATGAATAAGGAATTAAAAGAAAAGGTTTTCGGGGAAAAAAAAAAAAAAAAGGTGTGGAGCGAAGATGCGGAATGTGCCCTAATCGAATTGTGGGCTGAAAATATAGATGGACTACGTGGGAACAGAAAAAACGGCCATGTGTATGCCGAGATTTGTGATGAAATGGCGAAAAGAAATTTTTTTCAGAGCTCCTGTGGAAGTTCGTGATAAAATTCACAATCTCACAAACAAGTATAAGTATGTATTTATTTAAAAAAAGAAAAATGAACTGTCAAACGTAACCTCGATAAGTGCAGTGTAAAGGCGCTAGGTTTGCAATTAGGTTACGAACGCAAACCTAGGTTTCCTATGTTAGTGTAAAAAGGCTAGAATAGACATCTTAGTAGTTATATACAGTGCTGCCAAATTAAACTGAGCAAAAAGTACACAAAATGGACCTTTTTTATAGAAAAGGTAAGCACATATATATTTTTTTGAAAAAGAAAAATCACAAAAACTAACGTAATTTTTTCATCATGGTAATATATTTATACATGAATTTTTTTTTTTTTTTAGTCAAAGACTAGTTTTGAGTATAACTTATTAAAAATACTTTAACGAGCATTCGCTTTAGCGAGGCTCGCATTTAACGAGCATTTAAAATATTTCTTTTGAATACTTTATATAACGAGCAAAATGGCATAAATTTTTTTTTCTGCATTCGGTTTTAACGAGCAACATAAAAAATCAGTGAAAAATCATAAAGAGAAACAAAGAGGAATGCAAGAAATACAGCCTTCGAATCTTATAGAATATTCCCGGGTTAATTTACATTCCTCGAGATTCTCATAAATTATGCATTTTTATAAATAGATAGGGTAAGTGAAAATTATTGCAGTTTCAAATTCCCATATCCCACATATTTAAAAAAGATGATAGTTTACTGCCGAGAAAAGTTAATTCACTCCGAATATTCAGAATCGAGCTGATCGTTCGCCCAGTTTCTAATTTTAACCTGTTAACAGATCAAAGAAAAACTGAAATCGATAGTCCGGCAACTCTAATGGGGAGTATGAGCGAAATAGTACGCAAATCGACCAATAAATAATTTGGTATCATAAAAAGTACTCAGGTGATTGAAAAAGTACGCAATGCGTACTAAAGTACACAATAACGGCAACACTGGTTAACTGTCTTTGGTTATACATTACTTCAACCTACAATTCTTATAAGCAATATATGCGATTACACTACTATAACACCGTAACAAAATTGTCTGAAAACTTTCTTGCAAAGATTTCTCAAACTTGCACCATACTCTACACTTTCATAATGATTACATATGATTATGCAAACTCGCAATAGATTTGAGCGGAGCATTTACCACGCTCGGATTAGAAAAGATGTTTAGGTGGCAGATTATTAAAGATGGAATTTTTATAAAAAATTGGTAAATAAAATTGTTATAGTGAAATTTCCTACCTGATCATGAGAAAGATTGGAAACTTGCTTTCTTTTAGGTTTTTCTCTAATTTAAAAAAATGTGTCAATATGTATAGGATTGGAAGCGCCAATACTGCCATTCTTGACAAAATTCTTGACAATAAGAAGCTGCTAACATAGTTTTCAATAATACATAACATTGAACCGCATTTTTATGTTCTCAATTATTCTAAATGATCATAAAATAAATAAAACAAAGGCATAAATAAGTTAAAAAAAAATGTGGTAGATTTGGACCAAGCGTGGTAGATGTAGAAATATGAAAATAGTGGTAGATCTACCACTAAAGTGGTAGAAGTCCGAATACTGCTTATAACCACGGTTGCCACTTCAAGAAATATAAAAGTGCCAAGGCTATTCAAAAAAAGAGCTAACAAGAAGCCAAAATTTATTTTATACATAAAAACGCAAATTTTGTGTTTTTCATGTGTCCCCTGAATTTTAAAGCTGCACTTTTGGCCTTTGATTATTAGTGACGTCGATTATTTGAAGTGTTTGCACCAAAAAACATTTTGCTTTGAATTGGGTATTTAGTAATTTTCCAAAAAAGTGTTAAATACTTACAATTGAAAAGAGCCACAGCGCCAAGTTAAAAATAAGTAAGAAAAAAAAAAAAAAAAAAAAAAAAAAAAAAAAAAAAAAAAAAAAAAAAAAAAAAAAAAAAAAAAAAAAAAAAAAAAAAAAAAAAAAAAAAAAAAAAAAAAAAAAAAAAAAAAAAAAAAAAAAAAAAAAAAAAAAAAAAAAAAAAAAAAAAAAAAAAAAAAAAAAAAAAAAAAAAAAAAAAAAAAAAAAAAAAAAAAAAAAAATTCAACCCGAACTTTAAATAAACCCAATTTGGCCCAAAAATTTTTTTATGTTTTTGGGAGGGAAAATTTCCCA